>CM076854.1:8580240-8863307 GCA_039519185.1 Astragalus membranaceus | reverse complement strand
CCAAGATTTGAGAGAGTTATGATTCAAAGACATGGTGGGTATACGGCAACGATAACGAAGAAGAAGGAAAAGGAAGTTATTCAATAGAACACTATTTGGGTCAAGAAGGTTAATGATAATAGAAGACATAGGGCGGTATCATTACGTAAGGAGGATGTAGAAGATTTGGGTGGTTCGACGAGGGAGATAGTTTTCAATGCGCCGGAGGAAGTCGTCCCGAAGCTTGGCAAAGCTATGGTAGGTGAGGTGTTACATCTAGGGAATACATACAATATTCAGGAACTTTTGCGATGCAAGATTTTTTTTTTCCAGTCCTAGTCACGTCTTTGGGTGCGAATCTGGCTCTATTGGAATGGCGTGAGGAGGAGGATGTGCAGGGGTTTGTGGAGGAGGCAAAGGAGTGGCTACAACATTGGTTTAAGGAGATACGGCCTTGGAGCCCGACGGTTCTAGACGAGGAGAGGTTAGTATGGATTCGTTGTTATGGTATTCCTGCCCATGAATGGTGTCCAGAGTTCTACTCTACTCTCACTAATCATGTGGGGGTATATCTGAATGTCGACGACAATACTGAGAAACGACGGGTGATGGATGTGGCAAGGGTTCTAATTCGAACAAAAGTATTAGATCCTATCAATAAAGTTCGATCAGTAGTTATCAGTGGAGTGACATACAAAATCAAGATGGTCGAAAATTGGTTCGGCCCCATGCAAAGGAAACTAGTCCCGAAGAGTGGTGAAGAGGAGGTTGCATCAGAATATATCTCTGATGACACGTAGGAGGAGTGGCCGGAGGACTCGCCGAAAGCTCATGTGGAGGGGGAAGAAGAGATGGAAAATATTAATGAAGGGCGAGGAGTAGGGCATGATGTGTGTTTTGATGATGGAAATGACAGTAATTGCAATTCAACCAATTCTCATGTAAGCACAAGGCGTGGCACATTGGTTGTGAATAACAATGGGCTGAATGATCAATCAAGTAGTTCGGTGACTAACGCGCATGTTTCAGAGTCAACTGGGCCTCTTAAGCAGTGTGGGCCGATTGTTATAGCTGTTAATTCTATGAGTGGCGAGCAAGTCCAGGACACCCCAATCGATTCACTTTCGGTTCAAGTGGGCTTTGCCGATTGCGAACTCCCTTCAATCCCAAATTTGAACCAGACCCAATCACCGAACAAGAATCCTCATCAACCGCAAAAGCAAGTTCATAGGAAGAAATTGCGTAGTAAAGGTTTTTTATCGATAAATGCAAGTCCCCATATTTTTTTATTGATAAATTTATGGTGTCCTAGGATCACCTAAATTAAAAGAGGAATATCAACAAAATGCAATTTTTAATATATAAATTAAGTCCCGATAAATATACTTTCGTGAACAATACATGATCGAAGAAATTAGCTTTTAATGATAGGATCAAAATTATTATAGTAAAGTACCTAAACATTATTTTTTTTTTACAAAAAAGTTTAGGTGAGTTGGGATCTGGGGACTCACCAGGGTCACATCGGCAGTGAGAGGTGAACTCACGCCCTTGTGGAAAATGAGCCAACCCCTTACCAACTAGGCCAACCCCTAAACATTATTAATTTTACTAAACAAATTATGTATAACTACTAAAGTTTTTCAAAAGAGAAATGTTAGACGGTAAGAAAAGAAAAGTAAGAAAAGTAAGAATAACAAAACAAGTCACTTGATGTGAAATCTATTGTCCCTTCGAATGTTGTAGTCTTCGGGTGGAGGTTACTGGTAGATTCCTTACCAGTGCGTGAGCCGTTGTTGCACAGGAACGTCATCCACTCCGACCTCGAAGTTGGTTGTTGATCGTTTTGTAATTCCTCTCGCGAGTCTGTCGGACGTCTTTTCATCACTTGTGGTTTTGCGCGTTCTGTTTGGCATATTGTTGGTACTTGGCTAGGTGTTGACGTGGATGTCTCTCTGGGTGTGGAAGATTTCTTTAGTAATTGTGGCCAGTGGTGTACAGGGAAGAAAGCAAAGTGGGTGTGAAACATCTCTTCTGGTTAACTACTTGTTGGAGCATCTGGCTAGCTAGGAACGGAGTCATATTCAAAGAGGAGGAACCAAATATAGAGGGGGTTGTTAACCGGATCAAGAACTTATCTTGGAGTTGGTGTCTTTATAAACTCAACTGTAATTCATCTTTGTCTGTATCTCTATGGTGGTCTAACCCACTTACATTCCTTAACAATCTGTAATCTAGTAGGGGGAGAAACAGTGGACTAGGTTGATGTTTTTCCACTGTGGTGCAGGTTGTACGAGGTACTCTTTTTCCTTCTTGAGTCTTTTTCCCATTGAGTTTTGGCTCAGGGAGGTTTTAAGGAGGCCCTCCCCCTTTTCTATATCTCTATTGTAAGTGTTGGGCACTCCTTGTGCTCCTGAATTTTTTGCTTATCTAAAAAAACTTATAATGTACTTCTTACGTTTCTTATAAAATTATTTTTACTAATAGCGTTGTTCTAATATAAAATCTGCCAGGAACCAATCATCGGTACAGGTGTCATTATATTATTATATACTCTCCCACATCTTGAATCTACTACTATAGACCGGATCTCCCCGGAAAGAAGTCCAGGTTCATAGTCAAGGTTTGCAATATTTTTTTTTGACAAGGTTTGCAATATTAATGAGTAGTATTTTTTATCAAATTTAATTATAAATAGAAACACTTAAATATACTTCGAGTGCTTCTAAAGTGAAACATCAACTAAGTAGTAGTGAACTACTAAAATTAAACGTATTGGTTGAAATTTAACCACTTATAGCATTTTATACGTAGTCTCGCTTATAATTTTGGAGTTTCAGGTGTTGCTTCCGAGAGTTACAAAGGCTTCTTCTCGATGATTTATCTCGGACATCTATTTCTATTTCTAAGATCATTAATTTAGTTAGCTAGTTTTTTTTATGTCCTCTATTGTAAAAAAAAGATTTAATCAATAGATTATATTGAAGTATAGGATCGTCACATAACAAATGTCGTAGTTTGGATCTATCCAAAAAGACATCCAGGTTCATGCAGTCCACAAATCAACGTTTACCGCTATTTTTTGGTTGCGTAAAAGTTTAGATGATTTGTCCAAAAAAAAGTTCAGGTGAGTTGTCATGCAGACTAATTAGGATTTAACACGTGTATTAAGCATTTTTGTCTAAAGGAATACATAAATCATAGCATTTGATAAAAAAGTATTTGATTCATAACAAAGTTCTCATTCTCAATAAGGTTTGCACGTAATATCACGCCACTCTAACTTTGATTAACTCTGCTTCCTTATATTCTCGTATTATCCGCTAAATACAAAAGTAAATTGTTTAGATTAAATACGACTTTCTGGAGTCTCTTAAAGAGGAGATGGAAACAAGGTCCAATCCCATTATTCTAAGTCATTTTGCATAAACCGTTTTGCTCTAAAAATCATCTCTTCTTTCTAGAGTCTCTTAAAGAGGGGATGGAAACAAGGTCCAATCCCATTATTCTAAGTCTTTTTGCGTAAGCCGTCTTGCTCTAAGAATCATCTCTTCTCCCCGCGAGGGGGAGATGATGAGAACTCCCAAAAGTAAAAAACATTCTCTTGGGTCTTCGGTTCAGAACGAGAATCAGTCCAACAAGAGGTGCATGCTTTCAGAAGAGACTTCTTTGTTTTCTTATAAAAAATACATTTTCTCTACTTTAATATTTTTTGAGGAAAGCTTTTAATGGTTTTAGACTCTAGAAATATTTTTCAACTGTATTAGTTTTTTTTGACAAGATTTTTCAACTGTATAGTTAATTAATGACTTTTCTGACAAGATTAATTAATTGACTTTTATAGAAAGAAAAAATGGAAGTTGAATTTTTAGGCATGTTTACTTCTTAGAATTTTAAAAAATTAATATTGTCAAAAAAAAAATTTTAAAAAATAAATAAATCTCAATTCAAAGTTAGAAAAAAGAGGGATGATTCTTCTCAAGTTTCTTCTTTCTTTACCCAACAACAATCGTACGTGCCTTTCTTTCTTTTTTCACACCAATCGTACCCTTCAATTATTATACTATATATCTCTCAAAAAAATTATTATCCTATAGATTTTTTTTTCCAAATATTATACTATAAAATTTAATTTTTGTGGGTCCTTATTCTGTTATATCTTTCATCCCATTCCTCTCAAAAATGAACAACTCTCCACCATCGCCCCGCCATCACTTTCGATTCGCCACTAGTGCGCACACGCGCATGCTCTGACCAACCAATGCGCCGGCGGTGCGCATGGAGATAACCTACGCATCCCATAGTTTCGCCGACCTCCCTTCCGCCTCCATGCCGACCACCGCCGCCCGTTCCGTCAGAGTCATCCCTCTCCAGCATCCAAACGTTACGACGTCGTCTTCGTCGTCATCGCCGAATGTCACGTTCTCACGGTGGGCTTCGAAGCTCCGGCAAATGACGTGGAACGAATGGCTAGAGTTCTTTCTCCCTTGCTATCGTTGGATTCGCATTTATAAATGGCGCGAGTATTTTCAGGTCGATCTCATGGCCGGTATCACCGTTGGTGTCATGCTCGTTCCTCAGGTAGTGTTTCTGTTCCGTTTGGTTGCTGAGAAAACACAGAAGATTGCTTAAATTTTTATTTAGTTTTGAGCTAATTTTATTATATTTATTCATGCAGTCGATGTCATATGCAAAATTGGCTGGGCTTCAACCAATATATGGACTCTGTAAGATTGCTTAACTACCAAGCTCTTGATGAGTTTTGTGGATTATGCATGTAATTTAGTACGACTCCATGTTTAAATCTCTTTAGAGTAAAATAGTCTGTTTGTTTCTATTTCCTGTTATAATTTGAATTAAATTTCGAAACTATGATCCTGAAAATTTCGAATAGTGAATTTTGCTATGTTAAATTTCTTTGGGGTTAAGTGATTACGTTTATCTCAAGTAAGAAAAAGTGTGCTAGAGGCCAAGATTAACATGGTTTTAATAAGAACTGGAGGAATAGATTAAGGGGAAAAAAGATAACAAGAATGATGTCTGCACCAAGGAGTTTGTGCACTAGACCGATAGAAAGTCTAAGTTGGTTTTTGATTTCTTTAGATTTGCATCACAGCAATAGTACTCTTTTATGTACTTATTATAAGAAACAAATGCCTAACCTAATTCATCAAGACCAAGGAAAAACAAAAAAAAAAACAGTTGAATTTAATCAATACTCATAAAATTATTTTTTCACAGAAATATCCCCAGTATTCTTACTAGTTAGGATGAACCAAATCACTTATATGGGAACGTGTGTGTCTCGTTAGTACGAACCTCACAATAAATAAGGTTATAAAAAGAATTTCGCTTCTAATTCATTTAAAAATTGATTTGCATTACTTATAATTTGGACCAAAAACTGAATATACATGATGTCTATCTGAGCATTTCTTGAGTCTTATGTGTTATATATCTCATTGAGCTAAGCATCAATGTATTCTGGCTCTTTAATGTTAACGAAACTCTAGTTTTTTGCTCTCACCAATTCTTTCATATTGCTTTTTTCCTTACATTTCATGTTGTTTCCCTGCATCATTAATCTTTTTACATAATGAAGTTCTATGTATTACCTGTTTATTAATGTTATTCTCTTTGCAAGGAAGACTCTGCTTTTGTGCCCATATTTGTGTATGCCATATTTGGGTCCTCTCGCCAGCTTGCAGTTGGTCCAGTAGCATTGGTTTCTCTCTTGGTCTCTAATGTGCTAGGTAGCATAGCTGATTCATCCAGTGAATTATACACAGAGTTGGCAATTTTACTGTCCCTTATGGTTGGGGTACTGGAATGCATAATGGGACTCCTGAGGTATTTTTTGCATTTGTTATTTTCATCATTGTACTTGTAGCATTATAACTTAGCTATGGATAACCTATATATGTACTTACCACTCAACATAAAGCCCGACTTTTGAAGGGATTTTATGGATAACTTATGTACTTGTCTCTGGCTATTTCAGGCTTGGATGGCTGATCCGTTTCATTAGCCATTCGGTAATTTCTGGCTTTACAACTTCTTCAGCTATTGTGATTGGTTTATCTCAAGCAAAATACTTTTTGGGGTATGATATAGAGAGAAGTAGCAAGATCATACCATTGGTCAAAAGTATCATAACTGGAGCAGATAAGGTATGCAATAGATTTGAAATTTGAATTATTCAATGAAGTTTCTTTTGTAGGTGTGATTATCTGGAAAATTTTCTGGTTAAACTGCAGTTTGTAGTTCTAGCATATTTATTGTTTACTAAATGATTTAGGAAGCTAAAAGAGTTAGGATATAGTTTGTTTGATGGTAGACATTGTTGGGCTTTGGTGGCAGGTGGGGGGGGGGGGGTATAGGTGGAAATGGATAGATTTTGTATTATTAATTTAAGGAAAGAACAATTTTTCCATGCGATAAAATGGGACTTTAGATACAGAACAGAACATATGTTTGGTGTATATTAAAATTAAAATAGAGTAGGGCGTAAGATAAAAAGTGATACATTTTTTAGTTCCACTAAAAAGAGTGAAATCAAAGAGAAAAGAACAGAACAGGATACCCTGTTCAATTCTGTTTGTGTGTCAAATGCTTTGTTAGGGACAACTTATTGGCTGCATAGATAGTGTGTGGCAAACATACTTTCTGTTCAAATCTACATGTAGTTGTACACCTGAAAATTGTGATTAATCACATCCAAATTCGTGATATGGATGTGATTTTTGAGAATTAATTTTTGAGAATTTTTAAATAGGTTCCTATAGTTTAACTGTTAACTGGGTTCCTTATTATTTCAAATAATTCTCTACTTGAGATCCTTTTATAAGGACTAAATTTGAATTTAAAAATTTCCAAAGAAGTATGGGGTATACATATTAATTTAACTCATAAACTAAGTCAAAGTGTGGCATCATGAGTGGAAATAGTAAAATATAAAAAATGCTAGAATTCCTAGGATTAAATTCATAAATTAACTAAAATAACAGCTTACTAGTACTAATAATGCCAATAATGCCAATAATGCTAAATAAACTTATAATGAAGCAATATATTGGGGTATTTAAAACCCCTTTTACTAAAATAACAGCTTACTAGTACTATCAAACCCCTTTATTAAACAGATGATGTTTCCCCTTTTGTAGTTTTCATGGCCCCCTTTTCTAATGGGATCAGTTATGCTTGCTATACTTCTCATCATGAAACACCTGGTATGATGATGAACCTATCTCTTATGTTCGGTGAAATACTTATATTACTTATCAACATCCCACTCATTGTATTTATGTTATACATCCAGGGAAAATCAAGGAAATACCTGCGTTTCTTGAGAGCATTAGGTCCTCTTACAGCAGTCGTTCTCGGAACAGTTTTTGCGAAAATATTTCACCCATCATCCATTTCTTTGGTGAGATTCAAATGAATGAGATGTGCTTTTGGCTTTATAGAATTTTGAACATGGTAGTAATATTAATATGAATCTGCTAAATTTTGATAAGATTGCTAAAAGGGATGTTCTAGAATTCTGATATTTCTTCTAGGAGAAACATTAATCGAAGAAGTGGTTGATTGTATTGACTTAATTAACAACTCTTGGTTATGAGTGTAGTCCAAATACATATTAGTCATGTTAGTTTGCAGTTTGTTTATATTATTGGAGAATGTCTTATTTTCACTTTCAAAAACAGCAATACATAAGTTGCTATATCTTCTTTTAGTGTTTAGACTGCTTCCAATTATCAAATATAATGCTTTTCTGCAGTTTTAAATTTCGTTTTTGCTGATTTAGTACCAATTATAACCTAATTATATTAACATTTTTTTTAAAACAACATGGTTGCTTCTAACTTGCTAGCTGCGTGAAATCAGTTAGAATTCAGAATAGAAAATTAATGAGATTAGCTCCCAGATGTGATTAATGTCTGATGCATTGAACCAATAAAATTAGTATCTAAAGTTTTTCTTTCATTTTCTTTTTAATTAATTTTGTAAAGTTTATCATCATTGCTAGCTTCACTGAACATTATTGTAAACAATAGACATCCATTTAACCTCTCTGTATGATAAAACTACACATAAAGCTATTTGAGTCTACTGTTATAGCGTGCTCCAAAAAATTGGTATAGCATCCCTATTCTCTGATTATCTCCCTAAACTGACTGTCCTAACTGGGAAATGTATGCTTTGTTGTCTGGCTCTGGTGTTATCATTGAGATTTTGATATTATAAGTATTATGATTGTGAGGATTGCTTTAATATTCTGATTTACTACTTATTTTAGTTTCATGAATGTTCTATTGTGAATGAGAACTTTGTCTGATTCAGGTCAGTCAGTCACTGTTGACAAAGCAGATAGAAATTGACTTGATAAAATTACTGGTATTTAATTAGGTGGGAGAAATACCTCAGGGCCTACCAAAGTTTTCTGTTCCTAAAGCTTTTGAGTATGCAGAGTCCTTAATTCCAACTGCCTTTCTTATAACAGGTGTGGCTATACTGGTAAGATCTCCGTTTTCTCCAAATTAGTTTTTCTGCAAGTTTTACTTAAATAATAGATTGGCAACTTTGGTCTCAAATTCATTAACTTTTCATACTACAGGAATCAGTAGGAATTGCAAAGGCATTAGCAGCAAAGAATGGGTACGAGTTGGATTCAAATCAAGAGGTATACTTCTTTCGAAAGTATATTTAGTATTTACAAGTTACAACTTCCTGTTGGTTGCTGTTGTATAGAAGTATCTCCAATCAGGTTATGCACCTTGAAAATATGACTATTACTGCTCCAGCCTATTATTGGGCATGTCTTGGGGGCCGCCCTAGGTTTACACAAGAATCTAATTGGTAGCTAGTTCAATTTTTTAAATGGGGCTATAAGTATTGATTGTAGTTACAGGGAAAAAGGGAGGTTTCTGTTTTGTTGAATAAAAATACATTGTAACTTTTCTTCCGGATATTTTTGGACAGCTGTTTGGTCTTGGTGTTTCCAATGTTCTCGGTTCATTCTTTTCAGCATACCCCACCACAGGTTTGACTTTTATTTGAGTTTGAATTATTCGGTAGTGGTTGACTTGGCTTTTGGTACCAAAGTACCAACACATATTTCAAGATTATGTTTTTTAGGGGGAAATATACATAAAAAGATTTTTCTTTTCCTTTGAATGAATGGTGCAGGATCGTTTTCGAGATCCGCTGTGAATCATGAAAGTGGTGCAAAATCTGGAGTATCTGGGATAGTTTCAGGAATAATAATAACCTGTGCACTTTTGTTTCTAACACCATTATTTGAGTACATACCTCAGGTTTGTTTTCAAGTCTTTATACTCCATATGTCATGTTTGAAAATGTTTTTCCTGGTGCTATATGTGTTGGACTAAGTTTTTTCAAATTGAAGTTCCACTTCCACCTGTCTCATTTGCACCTGACATCTGTTGGGATTCAATCCATAAAAGCTAGAGTTGTATTGGAATAAATGCTGAAATTGATCTTTGAAAGATAGCTGAGTTACGAAATCAGTCCATTTTAGACATTAATTTGGCCCTTCGTTGTTTAAAATAATAATTGCTTTTAGGACCAAATTGATATAAAAAGGGAAACCTGGTGCTATAGATCTGTTGCCATAGCACGGTCGAGGAATGGGTCTGACTCATCATAGATTTGTTGTTGGTAACCTTACCTTGCATTTCTAAAAGATTGATTCCACAACTCGAACATGGAAGCAGCAACTCTAACCATTGCACCAAGGGTTCCTTTCATTTAAGAACCCAGCTGATGTCCAAAATCTTGGGGGTGGACTTGATATCCTACGTTTCTTTGGAGGACTAATTTGATTATTTACTGATGGTATTCTATAGGATGACATTAAGACTTGAGAAATTGCTTAATCGTTTTTCTTTCCTTTCCTTTTATTGAATTTAAAAATATTTTTACTTTTTTCCTACTCTGTTATTCTAATTTACTAGATGCATTTTCTTTTCGGGAATGCTAATTATGAATTTTGTGGTTGCAACAATCCAGTGTGCTCTTGCTGCTATTGTGATCTCTGCTGTGATGGGTCTGGTAAGAATTCCATTTTGTGCCTTAGGATTAATTTCATGTTCAACAATAATAATGAGTAGTTAAAAGAAGTATATGCTTTTTAGGTTTGGGCCTAACTCAACCCCAAAAGCTAGCTTGTGGGGTGAGGATTGCCTCAAATTATAACCAATATTCCGGCCATATCACTATTTACGGCTCCACTTTTTTCCAATGCAAAAAAAAAACTATCGAGTAAAACTTCCAGTGTTATGTGGTCAAACTGGAAAATATACAACTACAATAACCGCCTTTTGCACTGAATGGGTTGGCTATAAATATTTCTTAATGGTTTGGTTCTACACTTGTTCATACTTCATACTGTTATGAGATTTTATTTGATGTTGTTAACATGCACTAATTTAGTTTGGTGTCATCGCTGAATCTAATCCTGTGCAAAAATACAATTATCTTAGATTTTAGGCCTAACTTAACCCCACAAACCGTCTTCTAAGGTGAGAGGAATGCCCAAGCCGTATTAGCACTATTTAGACCATATCTCTGGGCAATGTTGCTAAACACAACCTTTCACGCCCGACACAATGAAGGTGATGGAGGCTGCAATGAAGGCCGAAGTTGCCACAATATGGGTAGCCTTGTTTCATAAATAAATATCTAGTTTGTATCGATTGTCTTGTTGTCTAAACCATGGTTATCAAATCGGGATACATATCGTGTATCGGAAGACCTATTTTTTGAATTGTGTATCGTATCGTAAGATACATGATCAAAAAAATATATAACTTTTTTAAGTAAAACTAAGTAACATAAGTAAAAAAAACACATGAACTTCAAAATAATTCAAGTCATAAATAAACGTAACATGTGTTTGATTCAACCCCTATAAAAATAAGGCAGAAAGTTTAAAAAATCGCATTTCAGGAGGAGTACAGACCAAAAACATAGTGTGCAAGGTTTGTTTCTTATTCAATCTAACTTGGGGTATTTCGAAGGATTACTTTTGGCTTATTATATACCATTTTAAAAAAATTTCCATAAAAAACCACTTGAGCAGGCATTTTAGCAGTGCGAATTCGTATCGTAATATTCAACAAAATCCATGAATGGTAAGATTCAACAGAGTGAATCGGGATTCATGATGGGATTCAGGTGCAAAAAAGATACACACTAAGACACGTATCGTTTTTGTTTGATTTCATATCAAATCGGGATACGAATCGTATGTATCGTAAGATATAACCATGGTCTAAACCATATTATTTTGTAATTTATTAATTCAACCAATGCTATATTGTAGAAAATTTTAGTTTAGCTTCTAAATCTTGTTTGTCTAAACTCAACTTATAAAATTTTGTTGGGTATTAATTTTTCCACTTCTAAGCATTTACTTTAATTTTTTGACATGATTTTTTCAGGTAGATTATGATGAGGCCATTTTTTTGTGGCGTGTAAATAAGAAAGATTTTTTTCTTTGGATAATTACTAGCACTACAACATTGTTCCTTGGTATTGAGATTGGAGTACTAGTTGGGGTGAGTACAAGGTGAACTTTGTTAGGCTAATAAGCCTTTCCCCCTTTTTGTTAGAAATTCTTCATATCCTGACGAATCTCCTTAGTGAGGCTGAAGTCTCTATCTGGTCATGCATTTCCGTTGTTGAATCATTTCTCAGGATATTGCTGTCATTCAATAATGTAAAATCGATTACCTGCAAATTGACTTGCAAAAGTTGTTGCATAATTGCATTTTCTATATGCTATGATAATTACTTTTCTGACTTAATATGGGTTTTGAATTTGTAGGTTGGGGTATCACTTGCCTTTGTCATTCATGAATCAGCAAATCCTCATGTTGGTAAGTTGATTTGCCTACGTTCAGAACTTATGTATGCTGTTAAAAAAAGTATCTATTTATCGAGTCATATCATTTTACAGACATTATTCTCCCCCCTGAATATCAAAGAATTGTGTCACTCATCTAAACTGAAAACCTATCTTACATTCTTACTGATAACAACCTTGAACCTAAAATGATAAGGTTAGACCAGTCGTGGGTAATTATATATCAGGATATTATAGAACAATACATTTATCGACTTTGTAAAGATCACTTTTCTGATAAACAGAAAACTTCAATATTATAGAACCTATCATTATTATTAGATGTACCCTAAAAGAGTAAAGTGTGATTCAAGCAAAGTGCATATGAAATATTGAATTATGCCTAAATATGAATATCACTCAACTTGAAAGAAACAAGACTAGAATATTTATTACTCCCTCCCTCCGCGGCTCCGCCCCATTTTCTGAGCTTCTAGCCAAAAAATCTGTCTCATTTTAATTGTCGTTTTACAATAACAATGAAGCATTAATACTTTTCTCCCTATTATACCTTGAGCATTAATGTAGTTTTTTTTTCAATACTTAATTATTCAGAGAGAGAGAGAAAGAGTAACAAAGTTTATTAGGAAAATATAAGATAATTATCGTAAATTCTGCACTATTAATTGTTTTTCTAGTCTGTGTGCCACAACCCTAAACATAAAATAAAATGGGACGGAGTTAGTATCGGTATAAGAAGACAGGAAACAAAACATAACAAATAGTAATAATGGGATACACCCAATACGGAAAAAAATATCTAGAATATGATAGGACCGTTTGTTTTAGGTTTCAATGGACTAAACCACTGAGTTAGGATATTTGGATTTGGTTCTGTTAAAATTACATTCTTGTTACATTAATTCATTGGCTCATATTTTAATCAGATATTGTGAGGATTGTATTTCAAAGTACAAAGTATGTTTTTTGAAATTACAGTTATAAAATAAGTACCGATGCACGCCTGTAGTTTTTTTAGATGTAGAAATGTTTACTTTTCAAGTTTATATTTTAAAATTTATGAATAATTTATTCTTACATATAAATATAGTGATAGTCTTCTTCTATTTTTCTAAACCGGTTTCTCATGGGATTTGAGGATATAATGTGTGGTGTATAGATGTGTGTATTGATAGATAGATATGATGCAAACCTTGGTTTGCTAATTTTTTTTTTGTGTGTGTGCTGCAGCTGTTTTGGGTCGTTTGCCAGGGACAACTGTTTATAGAAATGTTAAACAGTATCCTGAAGCATATACATACAATGGAATTGTAATTGTTCGGATTGATGCTCCTATTTATTTTGCAAATGCCAGTTTCATAAAGGACAGGTAACAAGAAATGGGTTTTAATTGACATTTTTCCAATCAAGATTGTTGTTTATTTCACTTAGAGTTCTATAACAGGTTGCGAGAATATGAAGTTGTTGCTGATAGTTATACAAGACGTGGTCCAGAGGTTGAAAGAATACATTTTGTGATTGTAGAGATGGCGCGTAAGTGCTGCTTACCCTGTGTACAAAGAAGCATAAACTGTATTGTTCATGTATCTGATCACTATTATGAGCTAACATATTTTCAAGCATGCTGGGATTTTAATCCTTGAAGCTTTTTGTTTTCTTTTTTTCTTGTTAGTTGTCTTTAATTTTATGGTTGTTGGGAATATTTTCTGATAGGAATCAAATATATTGATACGAGAATTGGAAAATAATGGAGCTTACAAACAAAGGTTTAACCCTCTGTAAAACAGAACAAAATATAGAAATACAGAAAGAAAAAAAAAGACAATAGGATAGAATCTTCCCTAAGCTACACAGCTTGCCCAAAACCTTACGAAAATATTTCCATACTCTTCTACGTCTCCCTCATTCCCTGTATACTCTAATACCTTCCTAATTAAAGAACACCTATAAGGTTGTATATTTTCTAAAATGCTCTCAAGCCATCTTTAGAAGCAATCATATAGCTACTATCTTAGTCCTTACCAACCTTCCATTGATTATCGTCTGTTGGTGTACTGGCCGTTGAAAGGAGTCTTGCTCATCAGGTGCTCATTGTTTCTGTGGGTGCTAATGGTTCTAACAGTTCACTGACTTGAAATAGTAGTCACAACTCACAACATCATTTACTCATCATTTATTGACACATACATGATAATATTGATACCCAAGGATATAGCTGCCACCAAGTCATATAGTTGAAGTCTCTACATATGATTATGCTCAAAATAGTTTACTTGTTTGTTAATGATACAATTATTCTTAATTTTATGTTTTGCGATTGCGTGGTACTTATGTAGTTATGTTAGTTACCTTACACTCGTGAATCACATGAACATCGTACCGAAGTTCTTAAGTGTTGTTTTCTACTATACTTGCTCATAAACTCAATTATGAAGTGGATGATGGTGACAATTGAGCCTTTTTTATTCTAAGAACGTGGTTATGATGACTGCAGCTGTGACCTACATAGACTCTAGTGCTGTTCAGGCTTTGAAAGACTTGTATCAGGAATATAAATTACGAGACATCCAGGTAGAATGAGATTTTGGACTTCAAACGATTATTCGATTTATGAAATTATCACCTCAAGTTTACTAATGTTCCCAACAACCAACTTTGGTTTTTTTTTTTCATTTTGCAGATTGCAATATCCAATCCAAACCCAGAAGTTCTGGTTACCTTGTCTAAAGCCGGTCTGGTGGAGTTGATAGGCAAAGAATGGTACTTTGTGAGAGTGCATGATGCTGTCCAAGTTTGTTTGCAGCATGTTCAAAGCTTGAAAACAGGATCTGAGAGGTCACAATCGTCACTCTCTTCATCAGAAGACAAACCAAGTTTCTTTGGACAGTCGTTTAAACAAAGAGAGGAGAACAGCTCAACTGCCGACATAGAGTCTGGTAATGGCAGGCCTCCACTCTACAGGAACAAAGATTCCCAATCAGAGCCATTGTTGCCAAAAGAACGTTGAAGTCTGCTATGTATTGTGTATTAAAAAAAAATGTAGTTAGCCATTCTTTCAGAAAGTTTTTCCAATGAATAGGTGAAACGCTGTGTAATCAAGGTAATGTGCAAAAATAATGTGTAATACTTGATTGGCCAGCTGTTGTAAAATATATACTAAATACAGTTTATTGAAAGAATTTTTATGTGTATATTTTATGTTCTAGTATGCAACTCTCCTGTCCATTGTGTATTACTAATTTAATTCCTGGATTGTTTTAGCCAAAAAGTTGGGATCCTTTACTTTCTAAAAATATTTTTTGTTTTTATTTTCTAAAAGTTGTATTCATTTTATATTGCTAACAAGAAAATGAAAGACTCATATAGTAAACAATTGTCATAGAAAGAAGAAAGATTAGTTAAAGAGCATGAACTTTTTTTTGTTAAATTAAGGTATCCTCTACACGCAATTGTAAAGACCAACCTCCTGAGGTATTGAGATCTATTTAAGGGGTTGACTTTTACCACAAAATCTTTTTCCATATGCATAGTGAGAGATCAAAACAATTTCTCTACTGAGGGAAACAATAGTTTATAATATTTTTTTCAAAAAATATTAAATGTTTACAAAATATATAATTTCCTTACAAAAAAATTCTAAAGTATCTAAACTTTTACAAATTACAAAACTAAAAAGGTAAAACTAATATCAATTTATTATTATTTTTATTTATTATTGTGAATTTTAACATTTATTTTTAAAAATTTATCTTATGGGGGGCAAAATAAAATTACGACATATGTTTGTAAAGAAAAAAATTATCCAGTAGGGGCATTTGCCCACAATTACTACAACTTGTATCCGTCCCTGCATACACACTAACTAGGGATCGAACTCTTGACCAGATAGTTATGGAATCCAAGTATCTCTATCAATTGTGCTAACCATGTTGGTAATGAGAATGAATTTTGGGAACGATGAAAATAGTGTCTTGTTGGCATTTTTAAAGGAAGGAAATTGAAGTGATGTTCTATAGATGTTGATTGTGCCGTTTTCTTTTCTTTTTTGGATATAAAAGGAGAGGCACCAAGGCCAAGAATCAATTACGACATAGGAAGTCCCTAATCTGTTCCAGCATCAAAGAATTAGGATGGTCACTAGGCCAACCATTTGTAATTAAGCTAACAGCTACCAAAGAGTCCACTTTCAAACCAAATATTTTTTGAAACACCATTCCCAAGCGATGTAAAGGACATAATAATATAATTTTTCTTTGGGTCAACATATAGACCTTGTAACTCAACTAGGAAAACGGTTCCCATACCAAGGTTTTGGGCAAAACTCACAAGCCACAAAACGCTAGAGTCTTTTAAAACTCCACAACTAGCCTGAGATTCCAAAGGAGTAATAGAACCAATCAAGTCCCCCGCAAAGAGAGGGAGTAGATAGAATAGAGAAGAAGGGTAACTAAAAGGCAAGAAGAAAGAGATAGAGAAGATGAGAAGATGAGGAGAGGATCCATTATCCATACCCACACTAATCTTGAAATCAACAGTCTCATAAGAACCAAAATAGCATCTGTACTCTCATACAAGTGTTTAAATGTTTTCTGTCAATAATAATAATAATACGTGCCAAAGAAAAGAAAGCCAAGCAGCTCCGAATAAAATTTCCCCCACACGAATATGTTTGTAGTTGAGTCCCACATCGGTTGGAGTTTCGCTAATGAGGCAACACCTAGGTTATAAATAAGAAGGTACGCGCAACATGAAAACTTGCCTTAAACTAATGAGTAAGGAAAACAAAGCGAGCGGTGGGAGCCGGTCGCAGCATCCATAAAATGGTGCAAGAATTTATGGAGGGGTGATAGGCTGGCCGTGTGTTGACGCTGCTTACTTTGCAGAACTCACATGTGCGGGCCTCCCACATCCAACCCCACCCCAATTGTAGTTACAAAATTTTACGATTAAACATTTTTTTGAAGATGTTATTGGTCAATTTTAACTAAAGTTGGTCTAATTAATTTATTTATTATTTATTAATAATATTTTCCGGTCAGTGGTGACCCAGAAATAGGATTTTCTCGCAAATCGTATAATACACTGTTTCTGCCTTTTTGTTCCATTACATGCCCTGTAGCTTCGATTCGTTTCGTTTTCTACCTTTGTTAGTGAGTTTTTAGAATTTTTAAATACACTCCCATTTTGGCAGTTTACACCCATGTCAGTTTTTCTTTCATTTTCTTTTCTCAAAATGCTCCTGTTTGTAAATATATCTTCAGACGTTGTAAACATCGTCCAGGTAATTAAGCCATCCATAAGTTTATATAAGGATGATTTAAGCCACCCATACAAATATTTACATTTTTTTTACACCAATATATATATATATAGACACTAATAACTGGTAGTTTGTTTTTGTAAATTTATGGCCTTGGATACTCTGCTTCCTACTCTCTCCCCTTAGCCTCTTTATCTCTTTTAATTTCACTTTCTTTCGTTATTATTTATAATTTTTTAATCATCTTCTTTCTTCTCATACCCTTATTTTTTGTCAAATTTTCATACCCTTATATTTTGTGATGGAGAAGAAGAAGGAAAGGAGAAGATAAAGCCACGATTGAAGTTCACTCCACTCTCATCTGCCAAAATAGCTAGCTAGATGGAGGGAGGTGCAACATCAAAATTTTTAAGAGAACAACCGTTCTTGGCCAAAATCTCCGCTAGTCAATTAACTTCTAATAAGTAAGATGAATATGGAATTAAGCAATTAGCTAGTGTGACTGAAAATATTCCATTTTGTTTCTTATAAATAGGTTCAAAGGTATAGTAGAATTGATGGATCCTTGAAAGTAGCACACATGAATTCCTTTTGAGTATAATGGTCATTAATGACATGGTCTTTGGAGTCATAGTTGGGGAACTCATATAGCTAAGAGAGAAAGTTCATCTCTTGACATAATCACTTGATCGAAAAAAGTGAATAACTATTAAGAGCTATTGGCCGATTACCTAGGCTAATTTTCAAGTTCGATAACAAAACTAACGTAATGTATACACAAAAACTAGGTCACAACGACAGGAAAAGAGTAAATTTTTAGTTGAAGCATTTTTGTCGTTAAATGAGGCCTTTTTATTTTATAAAAGTTAATGACAAATATTTTTTATTGATAAATCTAAAGCTAGGGCTTTATTAGTCTTACTCCCTTGACTCTTAATGATGACAATCATTTGACATCTAAGATTAATGGATCAATTAATCCATTTGAGGATGCTGCAACAAAGTGGATGAGTCAAGGAGTTGAGGAGAGTGGCGGACCCGGGACCCCGGGGTCAGGGGTGTCAAATTTTTTAAGACCGGTGTCAAATGGGTGCAAAACTTGGTCTACTAGTACAATTTCAAATTTTCAGGGGTGTCAAAATTAAAATTTCAGGAGATTTAGGCTATTTATATAAGGTGTTTAGTGCAAAAAAAATATTCCAGGGGGTTCAACTGAACCCCCTGGCTTGTAGCCAGGTCCGCCACTGGTTGAGGAGTCCTCCTCCAAAAATTCTTTAGTGATAAGTTATAGTTTGGGTCAGGAGAGTGAACTTTTAGACCAATGGGTGCACACCGTGAATGCATTTTCTAGGTTTGAATATTATTGTGGCCCAAACTCTACTCAGAAGGTATCTCATGTGAATGCGTAGTTCTCAACCTACAGACTCAGCCAACTTGGTCTCAGTCATGAAAGAAAAGCAGGTAAGAGCAAAAAGAACAAAGGAAAAGACACTACCAAGTGTATCGGTTCTCAAGAGGACTCGAGTGACGATGTCCAAGAAGCAAGGAAAACGTGGGAGATCGGTAAGCAGCTACGATTATACACAAATATGGAGGAGGAAGTGATCTGGCTGGAACCTAACACACCTTCGTAAAAGCAAGAGGAAGAGGACCACACCAAGGTGATACAAATAAGGTATTTTAAGTCCCAACTAGCCTACATCACTCAACTTTGGTGTTATTCTCAATAGAATGGCAAGAGGTGTGTGACTTGAGTATCAAGTATTGGGAGTGCATATGATAGATTTATGATGGTATTGGGAGTGTTATACCACAAATTTGTCCATGTTCCCTTTTAGGTACGCATTTTTTGTACCCCACCTCGATACAACATACCCCCACCAAATACTTTTTTTTCCCATTTTACCCCTGAATATTTGGCAAAACGGATTTATCTAATAAATAGATAAATCCGTTATGTATTAAATGAATAACGGATTTATCTGTTTGTTAGATAAATCCGTAGTTAAATTATAACAACAGATTTATGTTTTTAGTAGATAAATCCGCAATTATAAAATGCACTACGGATTTATCTACTAAAAACATAAATCCGTAGCCTTTATTTAAATCCGTTAGCTTTATATAAATCCGTAGCCTTTATTGATAATTCTGTTTCCCATTTTTCTTCAAGTCAAACAGATTTATCTATTTAGTAGATAAATCTGTAGTTATAAAATGAATTGCAGATTTATCTACTAAATAGATAAATCCGTAGTCTATTTTTTAACTACAGATTTGTCTATTTAGTAGATAAATCCGTAGTTTTAAAATGAACTGCGGATTTATGTACTAAATAGATAAATCCGTAGTCTATTTTTGAACTACGGATTTACTGAGGTGGGGGTACTAAATACATAAATCCGTAGTGCATATTTTCAACAACAGATTTATCTTTTATTTAGATAAATCCGTTAGCCATTTTACTAAGGGGCATTCTGAGAATAAAAAAATTTGTGGGGGATATAATGTATCGATGTGGGGGTACAAAAAACGCGTGCCTCCAAAAAAACAAGATTCTTTAATTTTTTTATTAATTTTTCATCGTTTACTATTTTATTAATTTTTCAAAAAAAAACGGCGGGGCTCAAAATCCCAAATTTCATCATTTACTATTTTTTATTAATTTTTTAATTTTTCATAATCTCCAAAAAAATCTAAAAAAATTTGCATAACCTTATTTTAGTTTTATTAGATTTTTAGTGGTGTTTTTATAATTTTTAAATTAGATTTGACTCTTTAACGGTTTTTAGGTAGTGTTTTTATAACCTTTTTAAAAAAATTTAAATAAAAAAAACTATTAGATAAATCCGTTTTGAATATTTTCAAAACGGATTTATCTAATAAGTAGATAAATCCGTTATTATAAATTTACAAAACGGAATTATGTGTTGCTAAGGTAAATCCGATTTGCAAAAATATAAAAACGGAAATAGGTAAATCATTTTTCTTCTAAACGGATTTATCTAATTTAAAGATAAATCCATTTTGGAAAAAACACTAAAACGGGTTTATCTTTAAATTAGATAAATCCGTGTGAAGAAATTTACAGGGGCATTCTGGGAATAACAAATTTTGTGGGGTATAGAGGAATATGGTGGGGGTACAAAAAATAACCCTTAACTTTTTAGCCCAATGATTAAAGAAGTTCCAATATAGGGCCCAATCTATACCTTGTTTAAAGGCTCATACTTCTTACCCACACTCTCCTACTCACCACACACACCCCTAAACTTCAAATATTCCAAGATTACCCTTCCCCAAAACTAATTTCTCCCACACTCTCCCTTCCTCTTCTTTACTTCTTCACCCCCCTCCCTCTTTCACCTTCCCACTCCCTCTCACCACCACCACCACCACCACCACCATCACCACCACCTCCTCCCACTCATAGCCACCACCACCTCCCACTCACCACCATTTCTTTCTCCTTCTCACCACCACCACCACCACCACCTTCCCCCTCTCACCACCACTACCACCACCACCACCACCTCCTTCTCTCTCACAGCCACCGCAATCCCCTCTAACTACCACCACCACCACCACTACAACCACATCCTTCTCCCCTCTTTTCTTCTCCTTCACCACTCTCACCACCTCCATCTCCTCTTTCTCTGTTACTCGTATTTGTTTCTGCATTTAGAGATGGAACCGTTTAAAAAATTTTGGAAAACACAAATCCGACACTATAGTATCGAACCTTGTTTTTCAATTTAAAAAAAAACAGATTTAGTGAGTACGACACTATGTACGTCACTATGAAGTCGAACCAGTACAGTACCATTGTGCCGTACTTGTTAAAAATCATGCAATGGGGGTGTTTGCTAAGACATAAGCCACGACACTATGATGCCAAACCGATACAGTATCATCGTGTCGTACCCGTTGAGACCCAGAAAAAAATGGATTCGCTTGGAATTTTTTTATTCATTAATGGTATTTTGGTCATTTCATAAGTTTTGGGGTGTGTTGCGAACAGCGGGAGTTGTAAGAAGTATTGGCCTTTTTAAACTTCCTAACAATTGGTCCATATATTATATTCGGACCTGTGCATAAGCTTTGCTAGCTTGGGCTTTTGCCCTCTTTTGTGAAGCACTTTTTTTTATTTAAAAAAAATGATAGTTGACAATTTTTTTTTTGACAATTTGGGCCCAGATAGTTGACAAAAGTTGAAAAATAGATTTAAAGATTATTAGATTACAAAAAATAATTTTTTTGACAATAATTACAAATTACAAATCTCCAAAACATAATTAACCACAAACTGTTGTAAAAAAAAATAATTAACCACAAACTATTGTGTCAAACAAAACCACAAACTAAAAAATAGAAATTACACAATTACCAAAAATATATACAAAATTACCAAAAAAAAAATCGAAATAATGACTATGAAATCAGCAACAGCCGTCCCTCATCTTTCAACAATTCTTCCCTCATGCTTCAAACCCTAAACCTAAATGCTGAAATAGGAAACAATTCAACCTAAACCTAAATGCTGAAATAGGAAGCAAATCAAGTTAGGATCAATCAAAATTCCAATTAGCATCAATTAACATTAATTTTTGATTCTAAATAATGCTTATAAATAAAGACTAAAAATCATTCGGAATGGGAGGAGAAAAGCTAGAATTTCAATTCAGAGGCAAAGAATTAAGGACTCAAAATCAGTGTTCTAATTCACTAATTTTCAAACACAAAGAGAAGAGGGCAGGGAGCAGAACAAATAGGACGAAAGAAAACTGAGGAGCAGAAAGTTGGAAAGAAGGTTAGTTTCATTCTATTTTCTATGCTATATCAATTCTGAATTGAAATAAAATAAATATAAATATTTCTATGAAATACTTTTAATCATTGTTATTGCTATTTGTATTCTACTCATGTGTTCTTAGCCTATTTCAGTATCGCTTAGGATAAAAAAATATTAAATTTGAAGGTGTTTAGTCTTGGTTCTATATACTATTAGTGTTAATCATGTATTAAAAAATTAATTAACAGTAATAAATCTGGGCTGAATAAACAAGATAATAATCAGAGTTCAAGAATTGAAAGTAGAAGAAAACAGGGCTCAAAGAAGTTAATAGATTAAACCTAATATTTAGAGGCTAAAAAAGCAGAAGTAGATTAATAATAGAAATGGGATGAAAAAGAAATTGGGACTAAAAGAGATAAAAAATAAATTATTAGGGAAGGAAGAGAGCAGAAACAGATCTGATACAAAAAGAAATATAGAAACAAAACTTACCTCCGGCCACCGTACGCGGTGTCGCCGTCATCGTAGCCGTCACCCCGTCCCTCCCTACTTGTGTGTGCGGCGCTCCTAAAATAGAATTGGGGTTCCAAAAAAACTGATCTTACCTTATGTACGTTCCCATGTTATTTTATTATTTATTTTGTTTTAAAAAAATTTAAATATCAGACTTATATTCACACCCATTCTTTTTAGTTAGGCTAAAGCGCTCTCGGGGTCCCTTATCTTTATTTAAAATAACGAATTAGTCATTTATGTTTTTTTTGTCCCAAATAAGTCCTTTATCTTTCAAATTTTTGACACATAAATCATTTTTCGTTAACAATGCTGATTTAAGTGTCAAAAAAAAGGATTTATGTGTCAAAAATTTGAAACATAAAGGACTGATTTGGGACAGAAAATGATTTATGTGTCAAAAATTTAAAACATAAAATGACTGATTTGGGACAAAAAAAAGATAAAGGATCAGATCGTTATTTTAAATAAAGATAAGGAACCCTGGGAGCAATTTAGCCTTTTAGTTACATAGCCCTTTGTCATACCCCAATTTTGTCCGACTAGTTGAAAATCAAATAAAATTGTATTTTTGTGAACACTCATTTTTTTAACGGTGTTTTGATGTTTTTTTCGAAAATTATCAAAATATGTGCTCTTTGCATGTTTCGCGCGTTTTGCGTCGAATACGTCATTTTACTAGTTTCTGTCGTTTTCGGGTTAATTTCACTATTAAAAATGTGGTACAAAAGTCTAGTGGTTTTCGCGAGCGTGCGAATAAAGTGTATAGTAGTGGGCGCGTGTCGCAGCGAGTTAGCGAGATTATTATTGTTTTATTATTGTTATCATTATTGTTAATTGTATTTATTTATTAGTAGTCATAAAAAATAAGAGACACACAACAAATAGTCAAATTGTTTATTTTATTTAGATCTGAAATTACATTTTTCTCTTAGTTACAAATAAGACAAAAAAAAAATGAAAAGTAAAACAAAAAAAAGGGGTATGTACGCCCTTGCTGTTGTTGCTCAATTTGAACTACAAGCTCAAAACACCTTTTTCTTGTCTCTTTGGCATTTTGCCATTTTATTGGTTAGACAAAATTGCTTTTTGCATGCACTACCTGATACCTCCTGCAAATTGTTGTTACTTGTCTCCACTAACCCATCCCACACCTAGGTGGCTCTCTAACAAACACAAAAGAACAACCTCCAAACTTGTATATAAAAGGAAGAATACGAACAGAAGTAAAGGAGGGGAAAACACAAACAGAGGGGGGTGTGTGAACCATGAGGGGCACTGGGAACACAAAAAAAGAAAAGAAAGAATTAAACATCACACACAACACACACAACACACACAGTGAGGTGAAAAAGAGAAGCAAAAGGGGGGGGGGAGGAAACAAGAGGGAGAATAAAAAAAAGAAGAGGAGGGAAAGCACCACCAACAACCACCCCTCAACACCACCTAAACAACAACCACCATAGCCACCTCCTACAACCACACAACAACAATCACCATGGCCACCTCCTACAACAACACAACAACAATCACCATGGCCACCTCCTACAACAACACAACAACTACCACCAACACCACCACCCAAACAGCCACCACCACTCATCACCTCCTCACCCTCTCTCTCTCCACCGCCGCACCTCCATACACTCTCCCACTCCACCGTCGCGTCCCCTCCCCCTGTCTTCTCTTTCTCGAAGCCCTTATCTCTCTCTCCCTCCCATTCTCGCGAGTTTTCTCTCTCTCTCATGGTGAAGAAGGAATTTTTTTTTTTCTCTCTCTTTCATGGTGGGGAAGCGGCGCTGGAGCCTGGATGGGAGAAGGGAATAATAGGGTTTTTCATCCTTCTAAATGTGACTTTAAATCTCCTCATTTTAATCTTCCTTTTTTTAACAAAAAATTAAAACATCAGATTTATCCTTACACCCCCTGTTTTACTGCGAGAACCCCCCTTCAGTAGGCCTTTTTTGTGTGTTTCGTGGGCCAGCAGACCAACAATCAAAAAAATGAAAACATTTCAGCTTTCCACCCCACCCTTTTCCAAATACAACCCACTTACGTTTTTTAGCAAAACTGTTGTTCACACCCCTTTATTTTCTGTCTCGCACCCCCTAGGCCCGTTTCCTTTTATTTTTTTACTTTTATTTTTTCTCTCGCAAGAGAACCTACGGACCAGCCCATCAAAAGGCGATTATGGGGCTACTGTTCGCACCTCTTTCTTCAATACCCCCCTTTGTTATTTTACACCCCTGTTTTACTCACATACAACCCCATTTTGCTTTTTTTTATTTTATTTTCTTAAAAGCCCATAGTGCTATTTACACCCTTTGTTTGACTTCAACATCCCCCTCATCATTCTTGCATTCTTCTCAAAGATTCATCTCCAAGTCTCTAAAATCAAGCTCAAGGTTGAAGGTTAAAGAGTAAATTCAAGTGGTTTAGCACTCATTCATCTTATTTCTTGCTTATTTAGCTTGGAGTTAAGGTATATTCTTGAATCTTAGCATCATCATCAAAGTTTTAGCATCAAACATATAGATCGTTAATTTGTTTTTGCATACTAAGCATTTCATTACATTTAGAGTTACATCTTATGTAAATATGTTAGAATAATTGTTGTTTTGGATCCCGGCTACTCTTTTGAATTCATTTGTGCCTATCACTTCCTTGTCTACTCTCATGTGGAATCATTAATACTTGGATAGGCTCATTCCTTACATTGCATCTTCCACTAGATGTGCATTTAGATTCCCTTGCGTTTTGTAGAAATATTTGAGCATGGTTCTCGCCTAGCATCTTCCATTAGATGTGCATTTAGGTCCAATCTTGCCTACTCTTGCATTTTTGCTTAATGCCCAATTCAAGTTCCTTCTTTGCCTATTTATGTGTTGCGGTTTAACATGTGTAGTCTAGGCTAGTATTTGCTCAAGAATTCAAATGAGATTAATTGCAAGTTACGACCATGTTGTTGTTTGCCTAAGGATTCGATTTCAATGATTGTGCCATGCTTGAATCTCCAAATCTTTTTGCATTCGTTGTTTTTCTTTTCTAAATAGCTCAGCATGAAAATGGTAATTAGTGACAATCACCCATAACCTTTGTTAGTTTGATTGTCCTAAGAACCTAAGCTTAAAAAAAAAAAGATGTTTTCATATGCATAAGCTACTAGTGATAATCACCCATAACCTTCGTTAGTTTGATTATCATGAATGCTTTCAATTTCAAAAGATATTTTCCTAAGTATCGAAGTCATAGCAAGTGCTAGTGATGGCCACCCATAACCTTTGTTAGTTTGGTCATCATGAAGGCTTTCATTTTTCAAAAGAGATTTTTACATGCACTTAAATGGGTTCTAGTAATGGTCACCCATAACCTTTGTTAGTTTGATCATTATGAACGTCCTTTACCTTTCAAAACCAAAGCAAAAAGGCTTTCATTTTCAAGGCTCGTTAGAACTACGTCGCTTTGATTCCCATTTGGGATACGTAGGAGCGAGTCATACTCTCGTCAAGCGCAATCATAAAAAGTTTAGCATTTGCATAACAAAAAGAAAAGAGTTATTTTCATAACAGAAAAGAACTACTTTTGCAAACCAAGACCATTTTCAGAAGGAACACCTTTTCCTTTCTAAAAACATTTTCAACCCATCGTCGCTAGTGGCTAATCAGAACCTTTGTTCGTCTAGCCATTGGTGGCGATGTCTTTTTCCCAAAAGAACAACAAGCGATGATCACTCATAACCTTTGTTAGTTTGATCATTCGTGCCAATCAATCTCTTTCGAAAACCCCTTTCAAAAGAACAAATAAAAACGAGTCGCTACTAATAGTCAATCAGAACCTTTGTTCGTCTGACTGGCGGTAGTGACTCTCATTTTCAAGAGTACTTAGCGATGATTACCCATAACCTTGGTTAGTTTAATCATTCACTAAATGCTCGTCCTATTTCGAAAACTCACTAAAAGGATAAAAGACAAAAACCTTTTTCAGGATAAAGAAGAACTACGTAGCTTTGAGTTCTCCATCGCACCGGGAGATACGTAGGAGCGGGCCATGTCCCGTCAAGCGTTTTTTTCTAAAAACCCATTCTTCCCCCCTTTCCTTTTTCATAATAAACAAAGATTTTCATTAAGAGTTTTTCAATAAGAAGTAGAGAGGCAAAATTAAGTATTTTCAAGTCAACACACTAAAACCACACATTTAATTAAAGGTTCCCTCTCAGTAGAGAGGACGTGTGGGGTGCTAACACCTTCCCCGCGCGTAACCGGCCCCCGAACCCAAACCTCTCAGTTTTCGCAAGACCAATCGCTTTCCAAAAAAGGTTTTCCTAATATTTTCCTTAATAAATATTGGTGGCGGCTTCATTGTCTTAGGAAAAGTTGTGAACGAGGAAAGTTCTCCCTCGGGGACTTTTTCGGGCGCAACAGCTGGCGACTCCGCTGGGGACTAAAAAACATTTTTTTCAAAGTGGGTCAAGCCTAATTAATTAAGTGTGTGGTTTGTGTGATTGATTTGAGCATCTTGCTTTGCCTCTATTCTTCTTCTTTTTCATAAGCACGTTGCATCCATATGCATTCTTCTTCTATGTTTGCTTTTGTTTAAAATAATAGATAGTTACTTCTTTGCTTAAATGCTTAGTTCCCTCATGCATATTTCCCCTCTCTTGTCATGTCCCCTTCTTCTTTGCTCGCTTTCTTGAGGTAAGTAGTGCATTGTTGTCGGCACCCTAGATTAGTTGTATTTGATTGGTATTGAACCCTAGGGTAGACGACATGTTATTGCTTTCTATTGTCTGGACTGTTCTGGATTTTCATTTGCAGGTGGGGTAGTTTTTTAAGGAAATGCCCTTCGCACACACACTTGTACCTTGAGGCTATATGATTAGAGAAAGAGACCATAACCCAGGTCTATTAGGATACCATAGGATGAGTGGATTCGAGTAGTGGGAGCCCATCAGGACCTTTGTCCGTTTGGCTACTCGCGAAAGTTTCAATCAGAGTTGTGCTCTTTTATGATGCTTCGTATCTAGCAGTTTGCTGCATTTACGGGGATTTTCATGAGAGGGACTGTGGCTCTGATGGCCTTTGTGAGGGTGTGAATAGAGCCACATGAGAAGATTATCCCTAAAGTGCCTTAGATCATAGGTTCTACCCCCTTTTAGGTCACAAGGGCTTCCCAAATTGTGTGCTGCATCGTTGCATTCAGTTCAATCAATTTTTCCTCCAGAATTTTCGAAAATCAAAAAAGATATGCTTTTCCTTTCCAATAAACGCCTATATGAGGTGGCATATAGTGTGAAAATTTTCAAATCACCACCTGTAAATATCCTCTTTCTACAAAAACACAAAAAAGAAGCATCCTTGCATCATTGCATCACTGCATCATTGCATCATTGCATCACTGCATCATTGCATCATTTGCATTGCATAAAATTCCAATTTTGAAAAAAACCATTCATCTTGCATTCCTTTTCATTGCATAAAGATAAAACGAAAAACAATTATCATCTGCATAGCATAAGCATTTCATTTATAATCATGCAAAAAATCCTCGTCGAGTTCATCCAAGCCGAGGCATTCATGCATAAGCATTATTTCAAAAAAATAGACACAGTAGAACTACGCAAGCTTTGATTCCTCATTACAATGGGGATACGTAGGAGCGGGTCATACCCCGTCAAGCACCTTTTTCTAAAGCCTTTTTTTCCAGTAAATCATTTGCATCTCCAAATAATTTTCAAAACCATGTTCCAAAACTAAAAATGAAAAAATAAAAAGTTTCCAATGCATGCACCTTCTCTAAACAAAGAAAAATAGAAAAGCTCTTCATGTAAAAGCTCAATGAGTAAAAGTGCACATTCGAATGATGAAGGGTAATATCTCAAATTTGTTTGTGCACTACAAATTTGAGGTGTTACTCCACGATATCGGGGCACTTTGACCCTATCAAGTGAGTTTGTTTTCGAATAAGAGAATAAGGTTGAGTTAACCAAATGTCGAAGCATTTCAGTATATTGCGTGAAGTATTGAGTCAGGATCCACTCAATGTTTCATGCAAGTTACTCAGAGTAACGACAATTGGTTGCCTCACATCATCATTTGCATACATCCTTGCATTACATAAAAGCAAAACTTTCAAAAAATCATCATAGTCTTTTCTCTTAACGGGCTATATGAGGTGATGTTCCCAAAATTTCAGTCACCAAACCCGAAAAAAAAAAAAAAAAAAAAAAAAAAAAACGTTTTCATCTTATTTTTTCACATGCATGTCAAGTCGCATTATCGCCGTCATTTTCATATAAAGACATCATTTGCATTGCATAAAACAAAAACTTGATAAAATTCATACATGCATTTTTCTCTATCTCATTTAGGTTTGTCAGAAGTGCATTCTCTGCACGTGTGCGTTTCCATTCACTAAAGCTTTTTTTTTTTTTTTTTTTTTTTTTCCCTAATTTTCTCGAAAGGCCCAAAAATCGTGTCTTATTAGGAGTGCGTCTCATGCATTATTGTTGTCCTTTTCACACATCATGAAAATAATACATTAACCTCTCATTTTGCATGCATTTCCATTCAATAAAAACCATGTCTTCCCACGCATGTTTCTTTTGAGTATCATGCATTTCATTGCACAAAAAAAACAAGAAAGCACCTCATTCATAGTCATGAACAAAAGTCATCATCAAATTTATTCAAAACGTAGCATTCATGCATCATTTCATTAACCTCATCACTTTAGTTCAAATACATCATTCCTCCATACATGCATCTTTCAAAAAAAAAGGGGCATTGGTATTTCATACTTTGCCTTGCCTCCAAAAATCATCATTTAGAAAAAAGCATCATTTCCGCATCTTTCATCATTCAAAAGAAAAAAGGGGCATTGGCATTTCGTACCTTGTCTCGCCTCTAAAAAAAATAAAACAAAATCAAAATCAAAAATCATTTTGAAAAAAAAAGGGGGCATCATTCTTGCATCATTCACATTGGCATTCCATATTTTGTCTTGCATTAAAAATAACAAAATTATTTAGAATAAGCCACACTCTTCGAGTGGTCATTCTCCACGCATTTGCATCATACTTGCATATCATAATTTGTTCATTCATTCATTGCATAAAATAAGAGTTGTGATGAGAAGCGAGACGTTCTTGCGAAACAATCATCCTTTTTGAAAAAGTTTATCCTTACTTGGTTGCAAACTCAAGGTGTTCCAAGGCACTCAGTTTTTCAAATCAATAGGTCATTTGCATTTCTTTCAAAAGCACTGCATCCCATCCATTCTATGACAAAAGACAGAAATAGTGTATCAAAGAAAAAACAAATTTTTAACTGATGTTAACTCTCTGTGAAGCATTCTTCTAATGAGCGTGCATGCTATGAGTACATTCTCTTATTTGAGTCCGTTGGTTTTCCTCCCTTACCACAGTTTCCCGTCCAAGTCTAGTCCCGCCCCGTCCACCCATAAAGTGCATATTCTCCCCATCAGTGCGTATTTGACTTTTGGCTCTTTCTAATGCTTTAAGTCCTCCATGCTGGGGCAAGTCTGTGATCATTAATTCCCCTTGATTAATATCATATTCCTTCAGTGCAAGTCTCTCAAAATAATAATAATAATAATAATAATATAATAAACAAGAAAACAAGCTCGCTAGGTTGAAAACCCGCAAAGGGCGGCCTAGGCAAAAAGGAGCGCCCGGTGGACTGAAAACTCGCAAAGAGCGGTCGAAGCAAAAATTAGGGCACAAAAAAGGAAAAAAGAGCAAACACATGAAGATAGATAATTTATTGTTCTAAAGTTAAGTCTTATAGAAATAAGCAATCGGGATTTGAAATGAAGTTTGACCATCTCCTCAAAAACCCCAAAATCCCAGAAAGTCCCTTTCCTACCCACCTTGAGCCAAGAAAAACCAAAATCCAAAAATCACCCTAGACAAGGATCACCCCAAATAAAAAAAAGTGCATCACTTTTTATCAGCTCACCCGAGTCAAAGAAGGAAAAGAATCATAAAACAAAAAAAAAAAGAAAAAAAAAGGGGAAAAAGAGAAAATCAAAAAAAGGGGATTCAAAAATGAAAGTCCCAAAACAAAAGAAAATACAAAAGAAATGTAAAGTGGTGAGCTGGTACATTTTACCACAAAATACAGGAAATCCTTGTCTAAATAAACCTTCAAACACTTCATCATTCCAACACCTGATTCCATAAACCTTCAAACACTTCCTTTGGCCTCAACATCAAACCCCTTAGTCATTCTACCATGAGACACGAATTTGCTTTAACAGAGCCCAAACAAGCCCAATAACCATCTTCCTCATAGACCATTAACCGTCAATCAACGCCGAACAAAACTCATCCTCCCATTAGCCTCAAACACTTCATTAAGCCTAACCCTCCTTCCTCCACAAAACACCACAATCCCGAAAAGTCCATTCCGATCAATGACCGGTTGCTTTTGTCCACTCAAATTCTAATTTTAGGACGAACAAGCTTATCTATGTACAATGTGTTTGCTCAAAAGAAAAACAAACGATCAAAAAAGAAAGCTGATCAAGAAAGAATAAACCCTCAGAAAAAAAAGAGAACTGAGGAAACAAAAACGAACAGTCAGAAAAAAGAAAGCTGACAAAATAAAAAAAGAGGGACTTGCACTCCAAAGCACATTCAAGATGCATTAAAACAAGGTTTAGTGATCACCAGGTAAGGATTCTTTCGCACCAAAAAGTCAAGACATCAGTAGAGAACCAAAGATTTGCACTGAGAATACCACTCAGACCCAAAAGTTGGGGCATTCTCCTTACCACCCACACACCCTAGTCTTGGGAAAGTCTGTTCAATGCCCATCCCATGTCACTCCAGTTGTCAATGTCATTCTAAAGTGGGGCAAGTGCATTCCCATTCCTTCACCTCATTCATTCCCATAAAAACCTCACCGGGGAAATCTCTCAACTCACTATCCTAAACAAGACCTTGTCATTCTGATTGGGGCAGCTTTGTCCTTGTTATGACTGGGGCAACATCAAATTCTATGGGTTGAAGCAAAACCCCTTTCATTCCAGCTTTCATCCCAAGAGCCGAAGCGTTCCCAATTCATCATCTTCTACACCCCTAGTTGTTGTCACCACTAGACAGGGGCAAGTTATTCACTCATCAAAGACCTGAATTGGGGCAATCTTGTATCTCTTGATCCCTCATAAGCTTCGGCAATAACCATGTCTGTCATTCCTTCACTTGTCATGCCCTAAACCAATTCCAAGTTAACTGACTCATTCATTCACATTTGCACTCCTATGCCTGCTTACTAGATAATGCTTCAAAAGAGAGAACACCAGTTGATTACGTGATATCTAAAATTCAGTCATCATGGAAAGAAAGAGAAAACAAGTGAGGTTGTTTGTAAATAAAAACCTTGAGAACACCGGAGTTTGAATCAGATTCAATTTTTCAACAGAATGGTCAATAATCATCTCAAGTCCTTGCATTCAAAGTCTCGCATCTCATCATCACAAAAATGTTTACCTCATGCATCTAGGCATTATAGCATATGCATCAAAGCATTACATTTGCATCTTCACATTTTGTGCATTCATCACGTAGCAAAAAGAAAAAAACATTCCACGTCAGTTGCACAGAAAAAGCAGAAATCTTTTCATTGCATTGGCATCATATTAATGTTCGCACTTCATAAAAAGAAAAGAACAAAATCATTGCATGTCATTCATCACTAGAGCATTACATTTAGCATCAGATATTTCACATAAAAAAGCAAAGAAAGCAAAAAGAAAACAAAGAAAAGAAACCACAGAAGCAACACAAAAGCATTCCATGTCATTCATCATTTCACAAAGCATTCCTTTGTCATTCAATCATCAAACATTAAAGCAGTGCATATGCATCATATTAACGTTAGCATTTCCATAAAAGAAAAAAGAACAAGAATCATTGCATCAAACATCAGAGCATTGCATCATATTAATGTCTGCATTTCATAGAAGAAGCAAAAAGAAACAAACAGAAGTTAGAACAGGAGCATTTCATTCATCAAGGCATCAATCACCGCATACATTTGCATTCAAACATCAAAGCAATACAGTTGCATCACATCAATACTGGCATCTCATAGAAGAAAAGAAAGCTAGAACATCCCATGTCATTCATCATTTCATGTCATTCATCATTTTACAGCAATATCCCCATTTCATAAAAAAAAAAAAAAAAAAGAGTTTTCCTTTGCATGTCATTAGAATACATGAGCATTCCATGTCATCAAATACCAAAGCTTTGCATTCGCATACCCATGATTCTTAAAAGAGCAAAAAGAGAAGCCAAAAGAGAGAAAAGAGAAGAGCCAAGAGAGCAACAAAAAAGAAAAGAAAGAAACAGAAAGAAGAGAAGCCAGAGAAAGAGAAAAAAGACATATAAGAACAGTAGAAGATCATGCATTCATCAGACATAAGCAAAAGAAAAAGAAAATCATGCATTGCGTACAGACAAGAGAAGAAAAGGAAAATCATTGCATTCATCAAGCATATAGGAACAGTAGAAGATCATGCATAGATAAAGGAAATAAGGAACTCATCATTCAAAGAAAACAGCAATCATGGCATTTGCATTGCATGCATTGGTTCATTTTCAGCTACAGGTACAAAGAGAGGGTGAGCACTTCGGTGTTAGCCCTCGCCCCCAGATTCCAGAAAATGTCCCCCCAAGTTGGGAGTTCAGAAAGAAAAAAGAAAAGAGAGAAATAGAAAAGAAAGAGAGAAAAGAAAAGAGAGCGCTCAAGCGCGCATTGCGGATCGGAGCACGGAGATCATCGCTCCCTTCTGCCCAGGTCTCACATCGTGTACGAGCAACGCGATGGACCGCAGCCCCATGTGAGGTTCAACGGAATAGTTGTATCAGCCTAAGATACAGTGGACGCCGTGCATTGATCAGTATATCAGTTCCGGAGCTGATAACGATCCCCCCGGTCGCTCGAAAAGGCCAACAGGAAGCGTGCTCCTCAAAGCCACGTGCAAACTCGGATTCATCAAAGAGTTCGTTTAAGGATTACAGGTTTTAGGCAGCCTGGGCAATTTACCGCTTTCTGCACGCCAAGTGCTCATTTACCGCTTTCTGCACGCCAAGTGCCCATTTTACTTTTTTGTTTGCACGCCAAGTGCCCATTTACTTTTCTGTCTGCACGTCAAGTGCCCATTTTACCTTTCTGTTTGCACGCCAAGTGCCCATTTTACCGTTTCTGTTTGCACGCCAAGTGCCCATTTTACCTTTCAGTCTGCACGCATCGACACGAAAGTGTCTATCTTTCGAAAAAAAAAAAAAAAAAAAAAAAAAAATTTTCGGGTTTCCCCGAGTGGACAAAATTGGTATAATTTCTGAATTCTTTGTTTCAATTTTGCCTCGGAATATGTTTCGGCCAATTCATATTCCTTGTCAAAATCCAAACAAAGAGGGGCAGCTGTCATACCCCAATTTTGTCCGACTAGTTGAAAATCAAATAAAATTGTATTTTTGTGAACACTCATTTTTTTAACGGTGTTTTGATGTTTTTTTCGAAAATTATCAAAATATGTGCTCTTTGCATGTTTCGCGCGTTTTGCGTCGAATACGTCATTTTACTAGTTTCTGTCGTTTTCGGGTTAATTTCACTATTAAAAATGTGGTACAAAAGTCTAGTGGTTTTCGCGAGCGTGCGAATAAAGTGTATAGTAGTGGGCGCGTGTCGCAGCGAGTTAGCGAGATTATTATTGTTTTATTATTGTTATCATTATTGTTAATTGTATTTATTTATTAGTAGTCATAAAAAATAAGAGACACACAACAAATAGTCAAATTGTTTATTTTATTTAGATCTGAAATTACATTTTTCTCTTAGTTACAAATAAGACAAAAAAAAAATGAAAAGTAAAACAAAAAAAAGGGGTATGTACGCCCTTGCTGTTGTTGCTCAATTTGAACTACAAGCTCAAAACACCTTCTTCTTGTCTCTTTGGCATTTTGCCATTTTATTGGTTAGACAAAATTGCTTTTTGCATGCACTACCTGATACCTCCTGCAAATTGTTGTTACTTGTCTCCACTAACCCATCCCACACCTAGGTGGCTCTCTAACAAACACAAAAGAACAACCTCCAAACTTGTATATAAAAGGAAGAATACGAACAGAAGTAAAGGAGGGGAAAACACAAACAGAGGGGGGTGTGTGAACCATGAGGGGCACTGGGAACACAAAAAAAGAAAAGAAAGAATTAAACATCACACACAACACACACAACACACACAGTGAGGTGAAAAAGAGAAGCAAAAGGGGGGGGAGGAAACAAGAGGGAGAATAAAAAAAAGAAGAGGAGGGAAAGCACCACCAACAACCACCCCTCAACACCACCTAAACAACAACCACCATAGCCACCTCCTACAACCACACAACAACAATCACCATGGCCACCTCCTACAACAACACAACAACAATCACCATGGCCACCTCCTACAACAACACAACAACTACCACCAACACCACCACCCAAACAGCCACCACCACTCATCACCTCCTCACCCTCTCTCTCTCCACCGCCGCACCTCCATACACTCTCCCACTCCACTGCCGCGTCCCCTCCCCCTGTCTTCTCTTTCTCGAAGCCCTTATCTCTCTCTCCCTCCCATTCTCGCGAGTTTTCTCTCTCTCTCATGGTGAAGAAGGAATTTTTTTTTTCTCTCTCTTTCATGGTGGGGAAGCGGCGCTGGAGCCTGGATGGGAGAAGGGAATAATAGGGTTTTTCATCCTTCTAAATGTGACTTTAAATCTCCTCATTTTAATCTTCCTTTTTTTAACAAAAAATTAAAACATCAGATTTATCCTTACACCCCCTGTTTTACTGCGAGAACCCCCCTTCAGTAGGCCTTTTTTGTGTGTTTCGTGGGCCAGCAGACCAACAATCAAAAAAATGAAAACATTTCAGCTTTCCACCCCACCCTTTTCCAAATACAACCCACTTACGTTTTTTAGCAAAACTGTTGTTCACACCCCTTTATTTTCTGTCTCGCACCCCCTAGGCCCGTTTCCTTTTATTTTTTTACTTTTATTTTTTCTCTCGCAAGAGAACCTACGGACCAGCCCATCAAAAGGCGATTATGGGGCTACTGTTCGCACCTCTTTCTTCAATACCCCCCTTTGTTATTTTACACCCCTGTTTTACTCACATACAACCCCATTTTGCTTTTTTTTATTTTATTTTCTTAAAAGCCCATAGTGCTATTTACACCCTTTGTTTGACTTCAACATCCCCCTCATCATTCTTGCATTCTTCTCAAAGATTCATCTCCAAGTCTCTAAAATCAAGCTCAAGGTTGAAGGTTAAAGAGTAAATTCAAGTGGTTTAGCACTCATTCATCTTATTTCTTGCTTATTTAGCTTGGAGTTAAGGTATATTCTTGAATCTTAGCATCATCATCAAAGTTTTAGCATCAAACATATAGATCGTTAATTTGTTTTTGCATACTAAGCATTTCATTACATTTAGAGTTACATCTTATGTAAATATGTTAGAATAATTGTTGTTTTGGATCCCGGCTACTCTTTTGAATTCATTTGTGCCTATCACTTCCTTGTCTACTCTCATGTGGAATCATTAATACTTGGATAGGCTCATTCCTTACATTGCATCTTCCACTAGATGTGCATTTAGATTCCCTTGCGTTTTGTAGAAATATTTGAGCATGGTTCTCGCCTAGCATCTTCCATTAGATGTGCATTTAGGTCCAATCTTGCCTACTCTTGCATTTTTGCTTAATGCCCAATTCAAGTTCCTTCTTTGCCTATTTATGTGTTGCGGTTTAACATGTGTAGTCTAGGCTAGTATTTGCTCAAGAATTCAAATGAGATTAATTGCAAGTTACGACCATGTTGTTGTTTGCCTAAGGATTCGATTTCAATGATTGTGCCATGCTTGAATCTCCAAATCTTTTTGCATTCGTTGTTTTTCTTTTCTAAATAGCTCAGCATGAAAATGGTAATTAGTGACAATCACCCATAACCTTTGTTAGTTTGATTGTCCTAAGAACCTAAGCTTAAAAAAAAAAAGATGTTTTCATATGCATAAGCTACTAGTGATAATCACCCATAACCTTCGTTAGTTTGATTATCATGAATGCTTTCAATTTCAAAAGATATTTTCCTAAGTATCGAAGTCATAGCAAGTGCTAGTGATGGCCACCCATAACCTTTGTTAGTTTGGTCATCATGAAGGCTTTCATTTTTCAAAAGAGATTTTTACATGCACTTAAATGGGTTCTAGTAATGGTCACCCATAACCTTTGTTAGTTTGATCATTATGAACGTCCTTTACCTTTCAAAACCAAAGCAAAAAGGCTTTCATTTTCAAGGCTCGTTAGAACTACGTCGCTTTGATTCCCATTTGGGATACGTAGGAGCGAGTCATACTCTCGTCAAGCGCAATCATAAAAAGTTTAGCATTTGCATAACAAAAAGAAAAGAGTTATTTTCATAACAGAAAAGAACTACTTTTGCAAACCAAGACCATTTTCAGAAGGAACACCTTTTCCTTTCTAAAAACATTTTCAACCCATCGTCGCTAGTGGCTAATCAGAACCTTTGTTCGTCTAGCCATTGGTGGCGATGTCTTTTTCCCAAAAGAACAACAAGCGATGATCACTCATAACCTTTGTTAGTTTGATCATTCGTGCCAATCAATCTCTTTCGAAAACCCCTTTCAAAAGAACAAATAAAAACGAGTCGCTACTAATAGTCAATCAGAACCTTTGTTCGTCTGACTGGCGGTAGTGACTCTCATTTTCAAGAGTACTTAGCGATGATTACCCATAACCTTGGTTAGTTTAATCATTCACTAAATGCTCGTCCTATTTCGAAAACTCACTAAAAGGATAAAAGACAAAAACCTTTTTCAGGATAAAGAAGAACTACGTAGCTTTGAGTTCTCCATCGCACCGGGAGATACGTAGGAGCGGGCCATGTCCCGTCAAGCGTTTTTTTCTAAAAACCCATTCTTCCCCCCTTTCCTTTTTCATAATAAACAAAGATTTTCATTAAGAGTTTTTCAATAAGAAGTAGAGAGGCAAAATTAAGTATTTTCAAGTCAACACACTAAAACCACACATTTAATTAAAGGTTCCCTCTCAGTAGAGAGGACGTGTGGGGTGCTAACACCTTCCCCGCGCGTAACCGGCCCCCGAACCCAAACCTCTCAGTTTTCGCAAGACCAATCGCTTTCCAAAAAAGGTTTTCCTAATATTTTCCTTAATAAATATTGGTGGCGGCTTCATTGTCTTAGGAAAAGTTGTGAACGAGGAAAGTTCTCCCTCGGGGACTTTTTCGGGCGCAACAGCTGGCGACTCCGCTGGGGACTAAAAAACATTTTTTTCAAAGTGGGTCAAGCCTAATTAATTAAGTGTGTGGTTTGTGTGATTGATTTGAGCATCTTGCTTTGCCTCTATTCTTCTTCTTTTTCATAAGCACGTTGCATCCATATGCATTCTTCTTCTATGTTTGCTTTTGTTTAAAATAATAGATAGTTACTTCTTTGCTTAAATGCTTAGTTCCCTCATGCATATTTCCCCTCTCTTGTCATGTCCCCTTCTTCTTTGCTCGCTTTCTTGAGGTAAGTAGTGCATTGTTGTCGGCACCCTAGATTAGTTGTATTTGATTGGTATTGAACCCTAGGGTAGACGACATGTTATTGCTTTCTATTGTCTGGACTGTTCTGGATTTTCATTTGCAGGTGGGGTAGTTTTTTAAGGAAATGCCCTTCGCACACACACTTGTACCTTGAGGCTATATGATTAGAGAAAGAGACCATAACCCAGGTCTATTAGGATACCATAGGATGAGTGGATTCGAGTAGTGGGAGCCCATCAGGACCTTTGTCCGTTTGGCTACTCGCGAAAGTTTCAATCAGAGTTGTGCTCTTTTATGATGCTTCGTATCTAGCAGTTTGCTGCATTTACGGGGATTTTCATGAGAGGGACTGTGGCTCTGATGGCCTTTGTGAGGGTGTGAATAGAGCCACATGAGAAGATTATCCCTAAAGTGCCTTAGATCATAGGTTCTACCCCCTTTTAGGTCACAAGGGCTTCCCAAATTGTGTGCTGCATCGTTGCATTCAGTTCAATCAATTTTTCCTCCAGAATTTTCGAAAATCAAAAAAGATATGCTTTTCCTTTCCAATAAACGCCTATATGAGGTGGCATATAGTGTGAAAATTTTCAAATCACCACCTGTAAATATCCTCTTTCTACAAAAACACAAAAAAGAAGCATCCTTGCATCATTGCATCACTGCATCATTGCATCATTGCATCACTGCATCATTGCATCATTTGCATTGCATAAAATTCCAATTTTGAAAAAAACCATTCATCTTGCATTCCTTTTCATTGCATAAAGATAAAACGAAAAACAATTATCATCTGCATAGCATAAGCATTTCATTTATAATCATGCAAAAAATCCTCGTCGAGTTCATCCAAGCCGAGGCATTCATGCATAAGCATTATTTCAAAAAAATAGACACAGTAGAACTACGCAAGCTTTGATTCCTCATTACAATGGGGATACGTAGGAGCGGGTCATACCCCGTCAAGCACCTTTTTCTAAAGCCTTTTTTTCCAGTAAATCATTTGCATCTCCAAATAATTTTCAAAACCATGTTCCAAAACTAAAAATGAAAAAATAAAAAGTTTCCAATGCATGCACCTTCTCTAAACAAAGAAAAATAGAAAAGCTCTTCATGTAAAAGCTCAATGAGTAAAAGTGCACATTCGAATGATGAAGGGTAATATCTCAAATTTGTTTGTGCACTACAAATTTGAGGTGTTACTCCACGATATCGGGGCACTTTGACCCTATCAAGTGAGTTTGTTTTCGAATAAGAGAATAAGGTTGAGTTAACCAAATGTCGAAGCATTTCAGTATATTGCGTGAAGTATTGAGTCAGGATCCACTCAATGTTTCATGCAAGTTACTCAGAGTAACGACAATTGGTTGCCTCACATCATCATTTGCATACATCCTTGCATTACATAAAAGCAAAACTTTCAAAAAATCATCATAGTCTTTTCTCTTAACGGGCTATATGAGGTGATGTTCCCAAAATTTCAGTCACCAAACCCGAAAAAAAAAAAAAAAAAAAAAAAAAAACGTTTTCATCTTATTTTTTCACATGCATGTCAAGTCGCATTATCGCCGTCATTTTCATATAAAGACATCATTTGCATTGCATAAAACAAAAACTTGATAAAATTCATACATGCATTTTTCTCTATCTCATTTAGGTTTGTCAGAAGTGCATTCTCTGCACGTGTGCGTTTCCATTCACTAAAGCTTTTTTTTTTTTTTTTTTTTTTTCCCTAATTTTCTCGAAAGGCCCAAAAATCGTGTCTTATTAGGAGTGCGTCTCATGCATTATTGTTGTCCTTTTCACACATCATGAAAATAATACATTAACCTCTCATTTTGCATGCATTTCCATTCAATAAAAACCATGTCTTCCCACGCATGTTTCTTTTGAGTATCATGCATTTCATTGCACAAAAAAAACAAGAAAGCACCTCATTCATAGTCATGAACAAAAGTCATCATCAAATTTATTCAAAACGTAGCATTCATGCATCATTTCATTAACCTCATCACTTTAGTTCAAATACATCATTCCTCCATACATGCATCTTTCAAAAAAAAAGGGGCATTGGTATTTCATACTTTGCCTTGCCTCCAAAAATCATCATTTAGAAAAAAGCATCATTTCCGCATCTTTCATCATTCAAAAGAAAAAAGGGGCATTGGCATTTCGTACCTTGTCTCGCCTCTAAAAAAAATAAAACAAAATCAAAATCAAAAATCATTTTGAAAAAAAAAGGGGGCATCATTCTTGCATCATTCACATTGGCATTCCATATTTTGTCTTGCATTAAAAATAACAAAATTATTTAGAATAAGCCACACTCTTCGAGTGGTCATTCTCCACGCATTTGCATCATACTTGCATATCATAATTTGTTCATTCATTCATTGCATAAAATAAGAGTTGTGATGAGAAGCGAGACGTTCTTGCGAAACAATCATCCTTTTTGAAAAAGTTTATCCTTACTTGGTTGCAAACTCAAGGTGTTCCAAGGCACTCAGTTTTTCAAATCAATAGGTCATTTGCATTTCTTTCAAAAGCACTGCATCCCATCCATTCTATGACAAAAGACAGAAATAGTGTATCAAAGAAAAAACAAATTTTTAACTGATGTTAACTCTCTGTGAAGCATTCTTCTAATGAGCGTGCATGCTATGAGTACATTCTCTTATTTGAGTCCGTTGGTTTTCCTCCCTTACCACAGTTTCCCGTCCAAGTCTAGTCCCGCCCCGTCCACCCATAAAGTGCATATTCTCCCCATCAGTGCGTATTTGACTTTTGGCTCTTTCTAATGCTTTAAGTCCTCCATGCTGGGGCAAGTCTGTGATCATTAATTCCCCTTGATTAATATCATATTCCTTCAGTGCAAGTCTCTCAAAATAATAATAATAATAATAATAATATAATAAACAAGAAAACAAGCTCGCTAGGTTGAAAACCCGCAAAGGGCGGCCTAGGCAAAAAGGAGCGCCCGGTGGACTGAAAACTCGCAAAGAGCGGTCGAAGCAAAAATTAGGGCACAAAAAAGGAAAAAAGAGCAAACACATGAAGATAGATAATTTATTGTTCTAAAGTTAAGTCTTATAGAAATAAGCAATCGGGATTTGAAATGAAGTTTGACCATCTCCTCAAAAACCCCAAAATCCCAGAAAGTCCCTTTCCTACCCACCTTGAGCCAAGAAAAACCAAAATCCAAAAATCACCCTAGACAAGGATCACCCCAAATAAAAAAAAGTGCATCACTTTTTATCAGCTCACCCGAGTCAAAGAAGGAAAAGAATCATAAAACAAAAAAAAAAAGAAAAAAAAAGGGGAAAAAGAGAAAATCAAAAAAAGGGGATTCAAAAATGAAAGTCCCAAAACAAAAGAAAATACAAAAGAAATGTAAAGTGGTGAGCTGGTACATTTTACCACAAAATACAGGAAATCCTTGTCTAAATAAACCTTCAAACACTTCATCATTCCAACACCTGATTCCATAAACCTTCAAACACTTCCTTTGGCCTCAACATCAAACCCCTTAGTCATTCTACCATGAGACACGAATTTGCTTTAACAGAGCCCAAACAAGCCCAATAACCATCTTCCTCATAGACCATTAACCGTCAATCAACGCCGAACAAAACTCATCCTCCCATTAGCCTCAAACACTTCATTAAGCCTAACCCTCCTTCCTCCACAAAACACCACAATCCCGAAAAGTCCATTCCGATCAATGACCGGTTGCTTTTGTCCACTCAAATTCTAATTTTAGGACGAACAAGCTTATCTATGTACAATGTGTTTGCTCAAAAGAAAAACAAACGATCAAAAAAGAAAGCTGATCAAGAAAGAATAAACCCTCAGAAAAAAAAGAGAACTGAGGAAACAAAAACGAACAGTCAGAAAAAAGAAAGCTGACAAAATAAAAAAAGAGGGACTTGCACTCCAAAGCACATTCAAGATGCATTAAAACAAGGTTTAGTGATCACCAGGTAAGGATTCTTTCGCACCAAAAAGTCAAGACATCAGTAGAGAACCAAAGATTTGCACTGAGAATACCACTCAGACCCAAAAGTTGGGGCATTCTCCTTACCACCCACACACCCTAGTCTTGGGAAAGTCTGTTCAATGCCCATCCCATGTCACTCCAGTTGTCAATGTCATTCTAAAGTGGGGCAAGTGCATTCCCATTCCTTCACCTCATTCATTCCCATAAAAACCTCACCGGGGAAATCTCTCAACTCACTATCCTAAACAAGACCTTGTCATTCTGATTGGGGCAGCTTTGTCCTTGTTATGACTGGGGCAACATCAAATTCTATGGGTTGAAGCAAAACCCCTTTCATTCCAGCTTTCATCCCAAGAGCCGAAGCGTTCCCAATTCATCATCTTCTACACCCCTAGTTGTTGTCACCACTAGACAGGGGCAAGTTATTCACTCATCAAAGACCTGAATTGGGGCAATCTTGTATCTCTTGATCCCTCATAAGCTTCGGCAATAACCATGTCTGTCATTCCTTCACTTGTCATGCCCTAAACCAATTCCAAGTTAACTGACTCATTCATTCACATTTGCACTCCTATGCCTGCTTACTAGATAATGCTTCAAAAGAGAGAACACCAGTTGATTACGTGATATCTAAAATTCAGTCATCATGGAAAGAAAGAGAAAACAAGTGAGGTTGTTTGTAAATAAAAACCTTGAGAACACCGGAGTTTGAATCAGATTCAATTTTTCAACAGAATGGTCAATAATCATCTCAAGTCCTTGCATTCAAAGTCTCGCATCTCATCATCACAAAAATGTTTACCTCATGCATCTAGGCATTATAGCATATGCATCAAAGCATTACATTTGCATCTTCACATTTTGTGCATTCATCACGTAGCAAAAAGAAAAAAACATTCCACGTCAGTTGCACAGAAAAAGCAGAAATCTTTTCATTGCATTGGCATCATATTAATGTTCGCACTTCATAAAAAGAAAAGAACAAAATCATTGCATGTCATTCATCACTAGAGCATTACATTTAGCATCAGATATTTCACATAAAAAAGCAAAGAAAGCAAAAAGAAAACAAAGAAAAGAAACCACAGAAGCAACACAAAAGCATTCCATGTCATTCATCATTTCACAAAGCATTCCTTTGTCATTCAATCATCAAACATTAAAGCAGTGCATATGCATCATATTAACGTTAGCATTTCCATAAAAGAAAAAAGAACAAGAATCATTGCATCAAACATCAGAGCATTGCATCATATTAATGTCTGCATTTCATAGAAGAAGCAAAAAGAAACAAACAGAAGTTAGAACAGGAGCATTTCATTCATCAAGGCATCAATCACCGCATACATTTGCATTCAAACATCAAAGCAATACAGTTGCATCACATCAATACTGGCATCTCATAGAAGAAAAGAAAGCTAGAACATCCCATGTCATTCATCATTTCATGTCATTCATCATTTTACAGCAATATCCCCATTTCATAAAAAAAAAAAAAAAAAAAGAGTTTTCCTTTGCATGTCATTAGAATACATGAGCATTCCATGTCATCAAATACCAAAGCTTTGCATTCGCATACCCATGATTCTTAAAAGAGCAAAAAGAGAAGCCAAAAGAGAGAAAAGAGAAGAGCCAAGAGAGCAACAAAAAAGAAAAGAAAGAAACAGAAAGAAGAGAAGCCAGAGAAAGAGAAAAAAGACATATAAGAACAGTAGAAGATCATGCATTCATCAGACATAAGCAAAAGAAAAAGAAAATCATGCATTGCGTACAGACAAGAGAAGAAAAGGAAAATCATTGCATTCATCAAGCATATAGGAACAGTAGAAGATCATGCATAGATAAAGGAAATAAGGAACTCATCATTCAAAGAAAACAGCAATCATGGCATTTGCATTGCATGCATTGGTTCATTTTCAGCTACAGGTACAAAGAGAGGGTGAGCACTTCGGTGTTAGCCCTCGCCCCCAGATTCCAGAAAATGTCCCCCCAAGTTGGGAGTTCAGAAAGAAAAAAGAAAAGAGAGAAATAGAAAAGAAAGAGAGAAAAGAAAAGAGAGCGCTCAAGCGCGCATTGCGGATCGGAGCACGGAGATCATCGCTCCCTTCTGCCCAGGTCTCACATCGTGTACGAGCAACGCGATGGACCGCAGCCCCATGTGAGGTTCAACGGAATAGTTGTATCAGCCTAAGATACAGTGGACGCCGTGCATTGATCAGTATATCAGTTCCGGAGCTGATAACGATCCCCCCGGTCGCTCGAAAAGGCCAACAGGAAGCGTGCTCCTCAAAGCCACGTGCAAACTCGGATTCATCAAAGAGTTCGTTTAAGGATTACAGGTTTTAGGCAGCCTGGGCAATTTACCGCTTTCTGCACGCCAAGTGCTCATTTACCGCTTTCTGCACGCCAAGTGCCCATTTTACTTTTTTGTTTGCACGCCAAGTGCCCATTTACTTTTCTGTCTGCACGTCAAGTGCCCATTTTACCTTTCTGTTTGCACGCCAAGTGCCCATTTTACCGTTTCTGTTTGCACGCCAAGTGCCCATTTTACCTTTCAGTCTGCACGCATCGACACGAAAGTGTCTATCTTTCGAAAAAAAAAAAAAAAAAAAAAAAAAAATTTTCGGGTTTCCCCGAGTGGACAAAATTGGTATAATTTCTGAATTCTTTGTTTCAATTTTGCCTCGGAATATGTTTCGGCCAATTCATATTCCTTGTCAAAATCCAAACAAAGAGGGGCAGCTGTCATACCCCAATTTTGTCCGACTAGTTGAAAATCAAATAAAATTGTATTTTTGTGAACACTCATTTTTTTAACGGTGTTTTGATGTTTTTTTCGAAAATTATCAAAATATGTGCTCTTTGCATGTTTCGCGCGTTTTGCGTCGAATACGTCATTTTACTAGTTTCTGTCGTTTTCGGGTTAATTTCACTATTAAAAATGTGGTACAAAAGTCTAGTGGTTTTCGCGAGCGTGCGAATAAAGTGTATAGTAGTGGGCGCGTGTCGCAGCGAGTTAGCGAGATTATTATTGTTTTATTATTGTTATCATTATTGTTAATTGTATTTATTTATTAGTAGTCATAAAAAATAAGAGACACACAACAAATAGTCAAATTGTTTATTTTATTTAGATCTGAAATTACATTTTTCTCTTAGTTACAAATAAGACAAAAAAAAAATGAAAAGTAAAACAAAAAAAAGGGGTATGTACGCCCTTGCTGTTGTTGCTCAATTTGAACTACAAGCTCAAAACACCTTCTTCTTGTCTCTTTGGCATTTTGCCATTTTATTGGTTAGACAAAATTGCTTTTTGCATGCACTACCTGATACCTCCTGCAAATTGTTGTTACTTGTCTCCACTAACCCATCCCACACCTAGGTGGCTCTCTAACAAACACAAAAGAACAACCTCCAAACTTGTATATAAAAGGAAGAATACGAACAGAAGTAAAGGAGGGGAAAACACAAACAGAGGGGGGTGTGTGAACCATGAGGGGCACTGGGAACACAAAAAAAGAAAAGAAAGAATTAAACATCACACACAACACACACAACACACACAGTGAGGTGAAAAAGAGAAGCAAAAGGGGGGGGAGGAAACAAGAGGGAGAATAAAAAAAAGAAGAGGAGGGAAAGCACCACCAACAACCACCCCTCAACACCACCTAAACAACAACCACCATAGCCACCTCCTACAACCACACAACAACAATCACCATGGCCACCTCCTACAACAACACAACAACAATCACCATGGCCACCTCCTACAACAACACAACAACTACCACCAACACCACCACCCAAACAGCCACCACCACTCATCACCTCCTCACCCTCTCTCTCTCCACCGCCGCACCTCCATACACTCTCCCACTCCACCTGCCGCGTCCCCTCCCCCTGTCTTCTCTTTCTCGAAGCCCTTATCTCTCTCTCCCTCCCATTCTCGCGAGTTTTCTCTCTCTCTCATGGTGAAGAAGGAATTTTTTTTTTCTCTCTCTTTCATGGTGGGGAAGCGGCGCTGGAGCCTGGATGGGAGAAGGGAATAATAGGGTTTTTCATCCTTCTAAATGTGACTTTAAATCTCCTCATTTTAATCTTCCTTTTTTTAACAAAAAATTAAAACATCAGATTTATCCTTACACCCCCTGTTTTACTGCGAGAACCCCCCTTCAGTAGGCCTTTTTTGTGTGTTTCGTGGGCCAGCAGACCAACAATCAAAAAAATGAAAACATTTCAGCTTTCCACCCCACCCTTTTCCAAATACAACCCACTTACGTTTTTTAGCAAAACTGTTGTTCACACCCCTTTATTTTCTGTCTCGCACCCCCTAGGCCCGTTTCCTTTTATTTTTTTACTTTTATTTTTTCTCTCGCAAGAGAACCTACGGACCAGCCCATCAAAAGGCGATTATGGGGCTACTGTTCGCACCTCTTTCTTCAATACCCCCCTTTGTTATTTTACACCCCTGTTTTACTCACATACAACCCCATTTTGCTTTTTTTTATTTTATTTTCTTAAAAGCCCATAGTGCTATTTACACCCTTTGTTTGACTTCAACATCCCCCTCATCATTCTTGCATTCTTCTCAAAGATTCATCTCCAAGTCTCTAAAATCAAGCTCAAGGTTGAAGGTTAAAGAGTAAATTCAAGTGGTTTAGCACTCATTCATCTTATTTCTTGCTTATTTAGCTTGGAGTTAAGGTATATTCTTGAATCTTAGCATCATCATCAAAGTTTTAGCATCAAACATATAGATCGTTAATTTGTTTTTGCATACTAAGCATTTCATTACATTTAGAGTTACATCTTATGTAAATATGTTAGAATAATTGTTGTTTTGGATCCCGGCTACTCTTTTGAATTCATTTGTGCCTATCACTTCCTTGTCTACTCTCATGTGGAATCATTAATACTTGGATAGGCTCATTCCTTACATTGCATCTTCCACTAGATGTGCATTTAGATTCCCTTGCGTTTTGTAGAAATATTTGAGCATGGTTCTCGCCTAGCATCTTCCATTAGATGTGCATTTAGGTCCAATCTTGCCTACTCTTGCATTTTTGCTTAATGCCCAATTCAAGTTCCTTCTTTGCCTATTTATGTGTTGCGGTTTAACATGTGTAGTCTAGGCTAGTATTTGCTCAAGAATTCAAATGAGATTAATTGCAAGTTACGACCATGTTGTTGTTTGCCTAAGGATTCGATTTCAATGATTGTGCCATGCTTGAATCTCCAAATCTTTTTGCATTCGTTGTTTTTCTTTTCTAAATAGCTCAGCATGAAAATGGTAATTAGTGACAATCACCCATAACCTTTGTTAGTTTGATTGTCCTAAGAACCTAAGCTTAAAAAAAAAAAGATGTTTTCATATGCATAAGCTACTAGTGATAATCACCCATAACCTTCGTTAGTTTGATTATCATGAATGCTTTCAATTTCAAAAGATATTTTCCTAAGTATCGAAGTCATAGCAAGTGCTAGTGATGGCCACCCATAACCTTTGTTAGTTTGGTCATCATGAAGGCTTTCATTTTTCAAAAGAGATTTTTACATGCACTTAAATGGGTTCTAGTAATGGTCACCCATAACCTTTGTTAGTTTGATCATTATGAACGTCCTTTACCTTTCAAAACCAAAGCAAAAAGGCTTTCATTTTCAAGGCTCGTTAGAACTACGTCGCTTTGATTCCCATTTGGGATACGTAGGAGCGAGTCATACTCTCGTCAAGCGCAATCATAAAAAGTTTAGCATTTGCATAACAAAAAGAAAAGAGTTATTTTCATAACAGAAAAGAACTACTTTTGCAAACCAAGACCATTTTCAGAAGGAACACCTTTTCCTTTCTAAAAACATTTTCAACCCATCGTCGCTAGTGGCTAATCAGAACCTTTGTTCGTCTAGCCATTGGTGGCGATGTCTTTTTCCCAAAAGAACAACAAGCGATGATCACTCATAACCTTTGTTAGTTTGATCATTCGTGCCAATCAATCTCTTTCGAAAACCCCTTTCAAAAGAACAAATAAAAACGAGTCGCTACTAATAGTCAATCAGAACCTTTGTTCGTCTGACTGGCGGTAGTGACTCTCATTTTCAAGAGTACTTAGCGATGATTACCCATAACCTTGGTTAGTTTAATCATTCACTAAATGCTCGTCCTATTTCGAAAACTCACTAAAAGGATAAAAGACAAAAACCTTTTTCAGGATAAAGAAGAACTACGTAGCTTTGAGTTCTCCATCGCACCGGGAGATACGTAGGAGCGGGCCATGTCCCGTCAAGCGTTTTTTTCTAAAAACCCATTCTTCCCCCCTTTCCTTTTTCATAATAAACAAAGATTTTCATTAAGAGTTTTTCAATAAGAAGTAGAGAGGCAAAATTAAGTATTTTCAAGTCAACACACTAAAACCACACATTTAATTAAAGGTTCCCTCTCAGTAGAGAGGACGTGTGGGGTGCTAACACCTTCCCCGCGCGTAACCGGCCCCCGAACCCAAACCTCTCAGTTTTCGCAAGACCAATCGCTTTCCAAAAAAGGTTTTCCTAATATTTTCCTTAATAAATATTGGTGGCGGCTTCATTGTCTTAGGAAAAGTTGTGAACGAGGAAAGTTCTCCCTCGGGGACTTTTTCGGGCGCAACACCCTTTTTCTTAAACCATGGCTCTAAAAGTCATGGGCTTTAGAATTCAAAAAAATATCATAGGCTTTAAGCCTAAAAATTTTGAAAGCAGAAAAACTGGGCTGCAGGTAACTGCACCTCCCAGTTTTTATTTTGTCATCCTCTCTGTTCCTAAAATATATCATTAAAATGAAAATATTCTTTTCCGTTTTTTCAAAAATAAAAAACACAAACTATTTTCCCTATGGGTATGTTTGGGAGGGGAAGGGAGGGGAGGGATTATTTTTCAATTCTAAACTAAGTAAGCTATAAAATGTCAATAAGCATAAATGAAATGTGATTAAAATTGTTATATTATTATCTATCATATTATTTTTACTTTTTAAAAATCTCAAAAACATATTAAAATATACACTAAGGAAGGCGTTCCTCTCGTGTGGAATTGAGATTCACGACAGAGTGGGAGAGAGAAGCAGAAATTTGGTCGTGGTGAAACGGGAAGGAGGTGACAAGGATTCGCCGGAGACAGCGACGGGAGACGGAGGTGCGCCAGTGGAGGTGGTAGGGACAACTCGCGATTTGGGAGAGCGGTGTCTCTCTCTCTCAATCAAAGGTAGCGACAGGTATGGTAATGGGAGGGAGGTTGGGGCAGGTTGGACTTCCCGAGAATTGGGCCCTTTGACTGAATTAATGGGTCAGGCCCAAGCCTTGTTGCAAGGAGAGAGAAGAGGTTGGCCACGGTGGTTTTGGGTTGCTGACGGTTTGAAGGAGAACGGTGGTGCTGATGTATGGTGGAATCCCTCTCCCTCTGTTTTCTCTCTATTTTTCATTCCATTTTTCTACTGTTTTTGTCTCTCCGAATCGTTCCCCCCCAGAGTGATACTGTCTGTTTCTTTTTATAGAGAAGTGATTGTTGTTGTTCTTGTTTGAGTTGTGTACAACCCGTGAAGAAACGATTAACATACAGGAGTTGTGACCACTGTTTTGGCGTGGAGTGTAAAGAGGAATGGCAGGGAGGTGGTTGTGTAGCAGAGGCGTGTCTCATGTTTGCACACTGGTGGTGATACTGCTGCTGCAAAATACAACATTGTTGGTGCCTAAAATGGGAAGACATCAATGAACAAAAGAGAAATAGGCTTGAGCTGGTAGCTCAAAATAGTTCCTCCAGCAGCAATGGCAGCAACGCTGCTCCCTCATTTTTTAGCTTTTGTTTTAATTCTTTTATTTTGTACTATTTTGTATTTAAATTTTGTCTATACATCTGTACTAAAGTTGACTTTGTAAAAACATTGATTAAAAAAGCATTTATTCACAATCTGATTTTTATTAGATTTTTACAACAAAATTAAATCGATAACAACGACGAAAAACATAGGTACGCGACGAGTCGCGAACGCGCGTCCACAACGAGAATACGTGAATTCGCGTACTAAAATAAACAACCGTACACAACGAGACGCGAACACGCGTCCGCGACGAGGACAAAAATGTGTACATTATTAAAAATCGCACACGCGCACAATGAGAAGTAACACGCCGATACACGACTGGGAACGACACACATAAACGACAAAAAAATATTTTGGATTTTCTAGTTTTAAATTAGCCGGACAAAATTAGGGTACGACACTAGGCTTTTAACACAACAATTTTATTTTTTAAAAACATCATCTCTCTTCTACTAAATGTCATAAAACTGAAGGGATGAGATCTTACATTTGAGTCCTATCAAAAGCAGATAAACAATTAGGTCTTCAACTTCATTGTTGCTTCTTCTGCAAGCAATTGCACTTTAGTCCCTGCTCTTTGATTTAATCCCTGTTCTTTGATTTTGTCCCTGTACTTTTATACACTGTAATCATTAGTAGACAAAATGTAATTTGTTATCATACAAAACAATGAGTGTTTGTCTTTGGTTCAACAAACTCCGCCTTTTTGATGATAAGAAATTACATTATGCATAGGGAGGCCATAATAAAGAAACAATGGCAGAAGCTCCCCCTAAGCATAAGCAAATCAAAATAAACAGCACAGCAGCAGATATTTTTCTCCCCCACATAATAACATGCATATTCTCTCCCCCTTTGTTTTCATCAAAAAGGAGGGGGGGGGGTGAACACATAGATACATAATCATACTATAAACTTGCAAAATCACGCAACAGTATCACATAGCATAAGATAGATCAAAAACAGTTTATTGCTATGCTCCCCCTTACTTGATGATCCCCTGATTGATTGTAGAATGCAAAGCTTAGCCAAAAGAAGGTGGACCATCAAAGTTTAAAAAAGATATTATAGAAACTAGGATACCCATGAGATATGTCAAACTTGGTTCAACAATATAGGTACCATATTTATCTTCAAAAAAGGTTGCATCAAAGATCCAGCATAATAACACTTAAAAAAAACTTTGATGCACACACAAAAAAACTTTTATCTCACATATGTGTCTAATACTTGATAAAAATCTTAAGTTCTTCTATATAACACATTTTCAATAGAGGTGAAAAAAAACTTTACCAATCTAACCTTCATCGGTGATTCTTCCTCTATTGTTGTTATCACAAGTCACATGACTGCTTTTTGAGTATTAAGAGAAATTTTTTTTTTTGCGTCTCTAGTCATGAGCTTTGAGTCTCTGCTATCAAGGTACTGATCTGACCCCCATACCTTGTAGCACACCTGCACTAAAATCAAGTAGAAAATTTTGGTACCCAATTCTCTTTGGGTCCTTGTGGGTTAGTCATCAAGGGGTTTGTTTTCACAATCCACATTGGTTTCTCACAGGTAGGTATAAGGGTACCAAGCTCACACAATTTACGAATAGGACATCTAAGTGAGCTATGGTTCCCTTTTTGACAATAAGTGCAAGAGAAAACAGTAGGTGTGTAACTTGAAGTAGCAGCTACAAAGTTTACTTTCTTTTTCAAAACAGAGGAGGTGGAATCACCTTTATACCCGATACCTCTCCTATCAAGATATTCATGTTGGGAGTGGAGTATCTTGGTTAAGGTCTTTTCAACTACCTCAAATTTTTCAAAGATTTTTTCAAAAATTCATTTTCAACCTTGACTTTTTCAAAATTTTGTTTAAGCTCAAGAAGCTCAAGGTTGAAAGGTTTAATTTCAAGAAGCTCATTCTTCAACTTAGCTACCTCATTTTCAAGAGTCTCAATTTGAGTGAGCATGCTTTTGTTGCTCTTTGTCAATTTCTTAGATTTTAACAAGAGAACTTCATGTTCAAAATAAAGAGCTTCAAAAGCCTCACTCAAATCTTGACTACTATACATATCATCATGCATTTGTGAATCAGAAAGATTATGGTTATCAAGGATTACCTCAGGTGCGTCATTTGCCATATGACAAACAACATTGGCAGTTTGCTCTTCTTCATCTGTTTCACTATCAGTGCCAAGACTGTCCCATATTGTAGCTTTAGGTGTTTCACTTGCCGTGAGACAAATAGCAATTGCAACCTCCTCTTCTTCATCAGAATCACTATCAGTATCAGAATAGTTCCATGTAGCCTTCTTAGCTTTCTTCTTTTGGTACTTGGCTTGCTTTGTGTAGTCACCATTCCCAAGCTTGTTGAGTCTCATGAATTCTTCAAACAGTTTAGCCATGTCTTCATCATCAGATTCTTCATCAGACTCAACCTCTTTCCTTGCTACCTTAGGAGTTTTGGCAGCAAGAGCAAGCGACTTCTTTTCTTTGACTACTTCCTTTTCTTGAACTTTCTTCGCGGCCAATACCACCTCAAATGCAAGAAGTGACCCGATCAAGTCTTCTTGGGGCAGAGTGCCAATATCTTTGGCTTCAGTGATTGCACAAGTTTTTGGAAAGAATTCACTGGTCAGGGATGCAAGAATCTTCCCATTTATATCCTTTGTAGAATACTTCTTCCCGAGTGCCCTCAAGTTGTTTACTATCAGATTCAGTCTCTGGTGCATAGCTGCAACAGATTCACCTTCCTTCATTTTGAAGGCTTCATACTCAGACGTGAGGATTCTGATTTTTGTATCCTTCACTTGGCTTGTACCGACATGTGTAGCTTCCAAACAATCCCAGATTTCTTTTGCTGTCTGACACCCTTTTACCCTTCCATATTCTTCTTCTCATAGAGATAAGTGAAGAATGTTCATTGCTTTGGCGTTTTGAGAGATTTTGTCTAACTCAGACCTTCTCAGCTCACTCAGATCAATGGTGTAGATATCTTCAACAGGGACTTCTTCTGCTTTGCCAGTATCTTGAATTTTTGTAGTATCTCCGTCAACAGCACCACCAGGTTTTTTAATTTTGATTTTCATCGGAATCAGTGGTCCATCAACAATAATCCTCCATAGAGTGAAGTCTATAGCCTGCACATGACATTTCATTCGACTACTCCAATAGTCATAGTTAGTCCCATCAAACAGGGGTAGCCTATAGAAAGACGTCCCCTCTTTCATAAATGAACCCATGATCAAATATAGAGAAATAAAATAAAATTGCGAGATGTTAAGCTCTATATGCAATTTCTAGCTACTGATACCACTTGTTGGACTACAGGATAACCTTAGAGGGGGGTGAATAAGGTTATATGCAAAACTTGAATTCTTTTCAGTTTTCAAAAACTTTTACAATGCTAGTTTAAATCAAATGCGGAATCTGAGATTTAAACTTATATGATGTATTTAAGCAGACAGATTAGGCACAATGAGGTATTACTTTAATGTTACTATTTTCAATATTCACTATAACCTGACATTTATAACTAAACAGGCAGATCAGGTACAGTGCAATATTACGCTATTATCAGAGTTCAGGATAGACAGATATTATAAGCAGCGTAATGATAGCAATAAACAGATCGGCGCAGTGATATTGAGTATAATTATAAACAGATATAAACAGTAAATAAAGTAAAGAGAGAGGGATAGAGGTACACCAGGAATTTTACGAGGTTCGGGATAAAAGCCCTACGTCCTCGGCCTCCGGCTTTGCAACCTTTGGACTTGCTGACAACCACTATATGATGTAGAATGTTTTACAAACAAGCAACTTCAAATAGCAAATCCCAATTTCCCCAAATTGAGAACCCGAGCTCCCCGCTAAGGATTTCACTACCGCTTCAATCTCCCTGATTGAACGACCCAAGAATGCTTCCCAGGATTTCACAATAACCGCTTCAATCTCCCCGATTGAACGACCCAAGATCACCTCCCAGGATTTCAAACCAACTCAATCTCCCAGATTGAGAGACCCAAGAACACGTCCCAGGATTTCAAAGCCACCACGAATACAGATCAATATAAATGAGAACCTATGAACCAATCACTCCAGCAGAATAACAATATAGTAGAGAGATGATTGGTTTTGAAATGAAGAACTTTAACAAAATATTTGACAATGAAAGCTCTTTTTCTCTTTTCTATTGATTTGAAAATGTATGTAGAAGAGAAGTGTAGTGGTGTGTTTTCATTTGAGATCCAACGTCCCTATTTATAGAAAATGTAAAAAATTGACCGTTGGACTAAAAACACAAGCACCATAATCGATTATGTGCTCTGTAGTGAGCAATGGCATAATCGATTCATTTCTTAAAAAGGAAACAAGTGGCAATCGATTATGTGCTTAAAAACAAGGAGTGTGTAATCGATTATGTGCTTCAAAATACTAAGCATGTAATCGATTCATTGCTTAAAACAAGGGAATGTGTAATCGATTATGTGCTTCAAAATAGAGTATGTGAAAATCGATTTTATGCCTTTCATACTCAATATAAAATCGATTTTGTGCTCTGGAAAGGCTAGGCATGTAATCGATTCCTTGCTCTGAAAATTGACGTCTCTTTCAAAAAAGGAAACTAAGTAATCGATTCTTTTCTTTTAAAACCCACTTGGAAATCGATTATCCTCTTTCATTTGGAGTTAGAAATCGATTTCATACTCCAATGAGAAAAGATAAAATCGATTCTTTCATTAACAAAACATTTTCTCATGTTACGTGCCTTTCTCATGCAAGCATGCATTTGAAAAAATATTTTCCTAGGCTTTTAACACAACAATTGTATTTTTTATAAACATTTTTAAAAACATCATCTCTCTTCTACTAAATGTCATAAAACTGAAGGGATAGGATCTTACATTTGAGTCCTATCAAAAGCAGATAAACAATTAGGTCTTCAACTTCATTGTTGCTTCTTCTGCAAGCAATTGCACTTTAGTCCCTGCTCTTTGATTTAATCCCTGTTCTTTGATTTTGTCCTTGTACTTTTATACACTGTAATCATTAGTAGACAAAATGTAATTTGTTATCATACAAAACAATGAGTGTTTGTCCTTGGTTCAACAGAGGTGAGTTCTATACTCGCTTAGGGATGTTTGTCATTACTGAGTTTGTATATCCCAGAATCCATGTGGTTCGCATTCTGTTTCAAAATCGAATCGAGTCAAAAACCGTTTTTACCAAATCACGTTTTAACGATAATTTATTGATTGATTGATTGACATTGTGATTGTTTGAATTGATTGATGTATTGATTGTTGTCTGGACTGGAATACTAATTGTTGTGTTAGGATATCGATCAGAATGAAATTTGGAATCAAAACAGAATGGAAAGAATTTTGAAAACAGCTTTTCTAGATACTGATACTCAAGCACGGACCGTGCGCCCCTGTGCACGGGTCGTGTGCGTCCTATGCAAAACGTTTTTAAAACCCTCCCGAGTCGTGCGCCTTAGCGCACGGACCGTGCGCTCTATTCGGTTTCTGCGTGCCAAAGTTTTTTAAAACACGCACGGGTCGTGCGCCTACTAAGCACGGATCGTGCGTAAGCTTCTGTTACCCCTTTTCAAAATGCGCTTTAGTCCATACCAAATGATTCCAAGTTCCTTCTAATCATTTCCCCAATGTTGCCCAATGATTATAATACTTGAATGCCATGAAATTGGGTATGCTTGAGATGAAAATTTATTAAGTTATGGAAGTTATGAAAAACCATACTTTAGTAAACGCGAGTGTACACAAGTCAAGTTAATATAAAGGACTATAAGTTCATACAAGCCATGTAAGTTTCAATTCATGTAAAAACAAGTTAAGTTATTTTCCCTTGAGGAAAGGAAGAATGGCATACATATAATAATATATGTATATCAAGGGTGACGACCCCAGATTTATTAGCATACTAGGGCAGGGAAGTCATGAGCCCGAACCCTAGGCCCCTTCCATGTAGCCCGCTTTCCAAGGTCAGCGGGATTGGGTTCACCAAAAGCCAAAGAAATAACCGAATAAGGTGGCTCGAGGTGTTGTGCTAAGTTAAAGAAAAGATAAGAAATGATATGTAGTCGCTTATTAGGGCTCCAAGAAGAAATAAAGAAATATATGTCCACGTGGTCGCTTATTAGGGCCATGATGTTCAAAGTACAATGCATAATAAACCGCTAGAGTTAGTAAGGGGTCTCGATAGGACTCACTGAGATAATGTTTATCTCACCCTTTATTATTGTGGTTTTTACAGAGAAACAGGGGAAAGCAAAGGCAAAGAAGCACGGTTAGCCGAGGTGACTCATGGAGTTATCGGAGAAAACAGTTTTAAGATTATGCCTTTTCCCTTTTGTTGTCTTTGTATTATCGATTGTATAACTATTACTAGCTAACAGTTGTAAATCATTTCCGCTACTTATGTTTTGGATATTGAACACCAGATTATATAAGTTTTAAGTCATGAGACTTAAGTACTTTATGTTAAGTTTAATGAGGTTCATGGAACCGTTGGATAATTATTTATCGAAGTTTTTAGTTGTGTTCAATATTCAATAACAGGAAGTTACTCTGATGTATGACAAGTGGTACATTTTGGTATTTTTACAAGCTAGAAATACTGGGGTGTTACAGATCTTCTCTTGTAATTTACTTTTTAATTTAGCACAATTCTTTATAAACTGAGAGGCATAATTAATATGTCCTAAAAATGATTGAATTTGCTGAATATTTCCTAATTGATCTGGGAAATCTAAGATCTTTTCAGAGATATGGGGTTGAAGTTCAATTGCTCCTTTATCAATTACCAATCCTAAATAATCAATCTTTTCTTTACCGATTTCAGCCTTTTTCTTGCTAAGAACAAGACCATTTTCATAAGCTCTTGTGGCAAATATAAATAGAAGCTTATTGTGATCTTTAATATTATTACTAACTATAAGGATATCATCTATGTAAATAATAATAAAGTCATAGTAATCTTTATAGATTTTATCTAGTCTTTCCTGAAAAATTCCCGGACTTGTCTTTAATCCCAGAGGCAAAAAGTTCCATTCATACCTACTTTGAGGAGTACTAAAAGCTGTGCATTCTTTACTTTCCTCTTCTAGTAATATCTGATAGAAACCTGATTTTAGATCAAATTTAGAAAATATTTTTCCATTTTTAATCTTCTCATAGATCATATCTTTTCTTGGTAAAGGATAGGGATAGTCCTTTACAATTTTATTTAGAGGTTTATAATTAATATCCATCCTTGGTTCTCCTCTTTTTAACTCATTATGATTCCTGACTAAGAAGCTTGCTGAATTATATGAGCTCTTAGTTTCTCTAATCAATTTATACTTTAAATGCTTTTCTATTATCTGAGCATAATCTTTTTCATCCTCTTTTGTATAAATCATTGGTTTTTCACATATCGGCTTGTCAGTTAATAATTCAATTTTAGCAAAATATATATTTCTCTTAGAGAATGCCTGTGGATTTTCTTCGTAACATTCTTCTAATAATTGTAAAACCCTTTCTTTTATTTGAGAAATTTGATTTCAATACAGTGGTATGATATCACCACGCTGGATGTGTTTATAGATATGTCTATAGACTTCTACATTGTGTATATCTCTTCCTCTTACCTTTTGTATTCTTTTTATATTAGGGAAAGTATGGCTAGTTATACTAATACCTGATCCTGAATCAATTAATGCATGATAGATTTTCTTTTCATAAATAACTTCAACAACTATTGAATTTCTTTTTTGATTTATCTTTTTACACTCTATTAATTGTAATTCCTCTTCCATTATGAATTAGGTCAATATATTTATCTTTTATTGTATTCATCAAAGCATCCTAAAAAATCCATTCCTAATTCTGTACTTACGCTATCTTCGACTTCTATTGATAAAGGTATCTCACACTCTTTTATAAGTAAGATAATATCTACTTTATGAGTAATATGTCTTTTATTATTATAATAATCTAAATAATAATATTTATTTTCTAGTTCTCTAATAGGTAATCCTTGTACCAAATCTATAGTTATATGACTAGTACATGCTCCCGTGTCTATTAAACATTTAATAGGGTTTTTTCCTAGCTTTATTTCAATTTCAATATAATATTGGGCATATCCTTTTCCTTTTCTTTCTGTTGGATCTATACTATTTCTAGAAAAATCTAATATTGCTTTTCCTTTATCTCTAGATTGTATCCTCGTTGAGTTACATCTTTTAATTATAGCTAAATTTTTATCACCTATTATTTCTGAGAAATTTTCTGAAATTTTTGACATTTCACCTGTTCTAATCTCATCTATATAGGTTAATTGTTCTGGATTTAATCTTTTTGGGGGAATCCAGACCAAAACTCCATCAAATATATTTCTAAAACTAATTTTTTCTGGTTTAAACTTCATTGTATGGTGACTTGGACTAATTCCAAATATCGTTCTATATGTTATTGAATAACAATGACTGCCCTTTGGCATCTCAAAATTTTCTAATTTATGATATAAAACTAAGGCTTTATCTACGTGGCAGTCCACGTGGGCTGCCACGTAGGATAAGTCAGTCAAAATTGACTTTCAATTTTGACCAATTAAGAGGGGGACCTTGATTTTACAAATTGGGAAAATAGGGGGGCCAAAATTGTCAAATTAAAACTTTAGGGACCAAAATCGTGAATTGAGGAAAATAGGGGGACCAAAACTGTAATTAAGCCAAGATTAAATGATAACCGTCATATTAAAGTTAACGATTTAGATTATGTTATTAATAATTACAAGATCTCCTTTGATATTTAATTAAAAAGGAAACAATCGTACGATATCTTATAATTAATGATGTAATCCGAACCGTTAATTTTAATCTACTTTCTAATCTTTGATTGTGAGTAACTTGAATCTCCTCTCTCTCTTTCTATATATAAACTAAAATGTGCCAATTTAGTTTTTTTTTGTTTTCTTTTCTATTTTTTCAAATTTAGTAAAAATCACTTTTTCCCAAACGTACCCGATTAAAAATCACGTTACATTCAACTCAATTTTTACGAAAACCAGTTCTACATGTGTCCATTATCCCCAATTTTGCGAGTTGATGCAGACATGTGTCTATTATCCCCATGTTGTGGTTGTTGGTGTTGTTGTAACTTTAATTTTGTTCCTTTGCTTCTTCAGATTCCTCAAAATCCCTTAACTTTCACTACTCACTAACTCACTCTTCAATTTACAATTCCACACCTCAGCGTTTCATCTCTATTAATTAATTACCACTTTCAACGCTTCCAAATCTCTCTCTCTCTCTCTCTCTCTCTCTCAACCCCAAAAAAGAACACAACACCGTACAATGTTTCTGTGTAAACCCAGGTTACCCGCTATCGCATTTTTCTTGTTCATTTCATGTGTTATTGGGGTTACTAGTACTACTCTCCCTCCCAATCACGAATACCTATGGCCTCTTCCTTCAGAGTTGACTTCAGGTTCTGATTCTCTCTCCGTTGACCCTTCACTCACACTCTCTATAGCAGGCAATGGTGGTTCCTCTCCAATTCTCAAAGCTGCCTTTGATAGATACAGAGGAATTATATTTAAGAACACTGCTTCTGCATCTCGTTTTGGTTTTATCAGAAAATTAAGGGAAAGGATTATTGTGTTTTCTTATGATATTACCACATTGAAGATCACTGTCCATTCAGATAATGATGAGGTAGGTGCTTGATTTTTTTGTATTCAATTTGGTTTCTTTTTCTTGTTTTCTTTTTGGATTTTTTGTTTTGTTTTGTGAGTTTGGAATTTTTGTTTGTAGCTTCAACTTGGAGTGGATGAAAGCTATACATTGTTGGTTTCTAAAGCCAATGAGTCTTCTACTGCTGGGGGAGCCACAATTCAGGTTCTTACTCATTACAATTTGTGGATTCTATTCTATATTTTTTATGGTGATTTTTGGATTTGGAATTTAGTGGTGATTTTTTTGCTGTTTTTTTTGTTTGCTTTACTTTGTATTTTGGAATTGGAATTGCTTGTTATACCCTCTTAAATCTCTCAATCATCAATGGAATGCGTGAATGCACCTTTAGAAATCACGTATATCAAAATGTTGAATGACTCAATGCATTGCTTGGTTTCACTTTTGGCTCTTCCAAAAGTGATTTTTAAAAGTTTGAGTGTTCTCAAGCAGAATTGGTTCTCTAGAATTGATTCTAACTTGAAGCTAGAATTTGTAGCTTTGCCTACAAACATGACTTTAACACTCAAATTTATAGTTCAACTCACTTTTACAAAAATGTATTCAAACATGACTTTAAATCAATTATACAAAATCAATTTTCACCACCGCTGAATCAAACACATACTCTTTCGTGGAATCTAAAGCATATTCCTTGCTCTTTTTTTCTAAGTGCAAAAAGCTGAACTGAATGTGATTTTCATTTCTTAGATAACAGAATAACAACATCTATCTTATATTGCATATTGGCATTGGTAAATTTACTCAGGCAGTCATACCGAAATAGAAGAAAAAATTTAATCAAGCAAAGCACTTATTTATTGTTTTTTAAATGAGGGATGAGATAGAGTTGTGCTTGCTTATTACTTTTGGACTCAAAACAAATTAAGTGAAACATGCCGCTTTATCGTTTACTTTTTCCTTGCCAAAAATAGGATTTACTTTGATATTCTCAGTCTAGAATCTATACGGTTTTTGTTATCTTATTTTGTGAATTTACTTATTGTAGGCAAATACTGTATATGGTGCATTGCGTGGACTAGAGGTATGTATTGAACTCGTGATAGGTCTCTTATGGTTAGTTGTTATAGTTAGTTATAGCTAGTTGTTATTAGTTATAGTTGGTTGTTACAATTAGTTAGTTGGTTATTGTTAGTTGGGGGTTGTTATATTTGTTAGGGTAGTTATTAGTTGGTTAGGTCTTTCCCTTCTACCCCCTTGTATTGGAAGCCTATAAATAAAGGCTTCCACCCCCCGCCCCCCAATCTAGAGGAGCTTGAAATGTATTCTGTTTGAGTTTTAGAATTCATCCGGGTTATGCCGGAGTTCTAATAGGTGGGTTACGCCACCACCCAATATTCAATAAAATTCCCATAATCTTCTACTTCATTTCTATGCTTTAGTCCTTTAATCCGCTTTTGTAAATCATCGTTAGGCTAGGTGCCTAACAATTGGTCCGACCTGCCGGATTGTTCGAGGGAAGCCAGCGCTGCCGGATTCCGGGAACAACCACGAGGATGCCGAGATTTGATGGTAGTGGCGATGCGGATCAGTGGCTGCTCCAAGTCTGTGAATACCTTGAATCTACGAGGTTACCGGAGAAAAGTTGGTTGTTATTCGTTGATATGGGACTTCGTGGCGAAGCTCGTGAGTGGTTCGTTTCTTGGAGCAAAGTCAATCATAATGTTGAGTTCTTGAAGTTTGAGAAGGACCTGCTTACCAAATTCAAACCAGAATTTGGTAGGTATCTCCAAGATGTTGAGGAAGAAACTGTGGCATCAACAGAAACGGCTATGGAACCAGAAGTTACTGTTGCAAAAGGTGAAGGAAACATTCTTGGTACTTACCAGGCTTCAATTCGGGAAACCAAGAAAGGTGACTATAAAAAGAGTTGTGGGGTAAAGACCTGGAAGGTACAACCCACAAATATGGTCCAAAGAAAATATTGAACAAGCCATGAAGATGAAGGGGATCGTAATCAAGAAAAGGAGTCATCGCACGTTGAAGGAAAAGCGCCGACCAAGCGAACCAAAGGAGGTGGAGCTCCACAAGAGTCCTCTTTCGGTTCATAAGGGACACTACCATCGGTGCTCTATAGGTGGAGGCATCATCAATAGAAGGGCTTCGTTGAATAAACGAAAACAAAAGAATTTCGCATCTGCCAGAACAGTCAGAATGCCAAGGTCAAGCTTCTTCACGGAAGCAGAAATAGGTTCTTCTTGTCAAGATTGGGTTAGAAACAAGCACCCAAAACCACCATGGTCAAAAAACAGTGAAGCTAAAGGAAGGGTAAAATGGAAGATGAAGGCAATCAGGGAAGGATCACCGACCAACTCAAGGCCGCCGGAGCTAGAGCCGCTGGACCTTGCTCCGAGCGCAGGGTCGCTGCTGATGAGAAAGAAAGGAGGTGACGATTTGCTTGGAGTCAATTGCGTTTGGGAATGCACTATCTGAAACCAAAGGGGTCTGGTCCAAAACCGAGTGGATTAAGCCCAAGATTCGTGGAGCAAAATTCAAATACGGGGCACACAAGAACGACGTTTACGTAATCCGACCCGGATCAGAATCGGAAGAGAATTCGACGGAAAGGCCGCAGCAAGAAACACAAGACGGTTCTCAGCGAACCCGACCTGAAACCAGCAAGAACTCGGCGTGAATGTGCAGGGGAGATACGCTTTGTTGTCACCGTTCTTGGTGCACGCATCGTTTCTGTTGATGCAGCCTCCGAAGTGGGCATCATTGTTCTCGTCGTCTGCCGATTCCCTCACGCTAATGATGGAGTGGTCATTGACACAGCCATCAGGGAAAAGTAACAAACCATGGAGTCGTGTCGCGAAGGCGATTACAGTGAAGAAACAGAGATGGGAAATAGAGTGGAGTGGGAATGGAAGGTTTGGGCCAAGCTTTTGCCTTAGTGGGTCAGGCCCGTGTGAGGGGAAAATGGCTCAAGTCCAACAAAATGAATTTTATTTTCTCTCTCTTCGATGTGGGATGTTTTCAACTTGTCCACCAGAAATGAACACGTTAGTCAATTGGGTGGCAGTCGAAGCAATTGTAATAAGTGAATCTTTGTCCTTCCTTCAATGGGTACCAGGTGCCAATACTCTAAAAGGTACAATGTTGTATAATGGTGCCAACACTATTGTCTTAAGTAAGTGGGATCCAGATGGCACTAATATTAAAAATAAAATGCTGAAGAATTATGTCAATGCTTGTCTCTTACATGAGTGGAATCCAAGTGATTATAATCAAAATGGGGATATGCTGAATAATAGTGCCAACATTGTAAATTTGATGCATGTAAAGGAGGTGGTGGCAGCTGGACATCACTACTGTTTCCTTGGGTGCCAATGCAGTGCAGTAGCTGATTTTAATTGCTTTCCCCTTCAAAATGCTCTCCTATGTGCGGTTAGGACATGTGTTGTTACTTGTACTTAGTGGCCATTACCACACTCTACTGAACATTGTGGCCATGTTTTAAGGTTGACGGACCTTAAATTCTTTGGTGGCCATTCATGTTACTGTTTAACTCAATTCCAAATTAATGGGATGAAGATTCGTACCTTGGGTGTTATGGTTGACCTGAAGCATCAAAGCCATAATGATTGTGGAAATTGGGCTCCAGCTCGTAGTGGGTTACAAGGGCAACTCCAGCCCAAAATAGTTGAAGTCCATAGCAGTGTTAATTGTTTTGGTGAAGCCTCAACAACTCGGGCTATTTGTGAAGATTGTTGGAGGGGGTTTCCTCAACCTATCATATATGATGGAGGAGAAATTTGGCCCGTTCGCAATTGGGCACAGCTTCAGTCCAATTTGAATGTTGGAGCTTGTACAGTGATACAGCTGGAAAGCACCATTACTTCAATAATTCTGTGGTCAACAATGATTTCTCCTTTGGATTTGTTGTGTACTTATTGTAGCTTTTCCCTTTCCTAGTCACCTTGAGGACAAGGTGAATGTCTAAGGGGGGAGTATTGATAGGTTTCTTATGGTTAGTTGTTATAGTTAGTTATAGCTGGTTGTTACAATTAGTTAGTTGGTTATTGTTAGTTGGGGGTTGTTATATTTGTTAGGGTAGTTATTAGTTGGTTAGGTCTTTCCCTTCTACCCCCTTGTATTGGAAGCCTATAAATAAAGGCTTCCACCCCCCGCCCCCCAATCTAGAGGAGCTTGAAATGTATTGTGTTTGAGTTTTAGAATTCATCCGGGTTATGCCGGAGTTCTAATAGGTGGGTTACGCCACCACCCAATATTCAATAAAATTTCCATAATCTTCTACTTCATTTCTATTCTTTAGTCCTTTAATCCGCTTTTGTAAATCATCGTTAGGCTAGGTGCCTAACAACTCGCAATTCAATCGGTTATACTTTTTATCTTTCATATACTCTTTGCTTTATTTTGGGGCCTCGAGGTGGGGTGGTGGTTGGGAAGATGGCGAGGAGGCAAAGATTGATGAATATAGAGCAGTTGGTTATCGTTTAGTGCTTAAACTGTGATGATTTATGGCTGATATCTGATATTTCTGGATAAACTTTGACATATACTTTATTTCTTCTGTATCTTGCAAAATGAAAACTGAACTATTGTTATCTTTGATGATCCACCAGACATTCAGCCAGTTGTGTTATTTTGATTATACAACTAAAACAGTGCAAATATACAAGGCACCTTGGTCCATCCAAGATAAACCAAGATTTCCATTCCGTGGTCTTATGTTGGGTGAGGCACAATATCTACAACGAGAATAGTTAATATTTGGCGAGTGATTTTATACTATGCGAAAAGGATATTGATATGTATGATTTTTTATTTATCTATTTTTGCAGATACATCGAGGCACTATTTACCAATTAATGTAATTAAGCAGATTATTGAATCTATGTCCTATGCCAAACTCGTAAGATAAATATCATAAGTTTCTTTTGTTTTCCATTCGCGCTGTTTCTGACACTTGGAGACCAAAGACGTGTCGCCTAACTAGCATATCTGGTTGTTTTGTTTCATGTAATGCCGTATAATAAAAATTATACTCCACAGAATGTTCTGCATTGGCACATCATAGACACACAGTCATTTCCTCTCGAGATACCTACATATCCAAATTTATGGGAAGGTTCATATACAAAGTGGGAACGTTACACAGTAGAGGATGCATATGAAATTGTCGAGTAAGACACCACCTCATCAATTGATCTATGGATGATCTTATCCTTTTATTGAATTGTTACTTTCTAATTACTAAGCTACTATTTTGAGTTAGCTTTCTCAATCCATCACTAACAGTTATTGTGTTTTCTTTTCATGTTTCGCGTTGTGTTGATATAAAGCTTTGCCAAAATGAGAGGTGAGGTATTTTCAAATTCTTTTTGAAGTTTCTGCTACATAATATCCTCAGCATTTTTGCAACTTTTTTTGTTATTCTTTTCCTTTTGTCTCTTTCATCTTCTTGGTATCATGCAAAATAGGTTTATTATAACAAGTAAATCTGCATATTTTATGAAGCTATTTCTTATGGCTATTAAAATATCAGTGGTCACCTATGAGTATTTGCATGATTTATCACAGGCATAAATGTGATGGCAGAAGTGGATCTCCCTGGGCATGCAGAATCATGGTACAACTCATGCCTTGGTTATTCTTTTCCCTTAAGAATAACTTGATAGTATGATGATAACTAGTTTCATTTTTGAGACAGACCTAAGAAATTTATTTACCTTTTTAGAATTGATATATACTGGTAAACATAGAAGGTAGGAAAAGGAAAATGTGTAACCTGTAAAAACATTAAATGCTGCCTTTGAAGGAAATTAGATGTTGAATGTAGGTATGGTCTAACTTATCCCTCCAGTGATTGCTATGGATTAGCATTGAATTCACAGTTTTGTTTATCATTGATTATTTTTTCGCTTCCATATTTTCTTGATCTGATTATTACCTTGAGTTCAAGTAGTGTATTAACAGCTTCTTATATTCAAGTATTAATCAATCAGTTTCATTAATTTGTTTGGACTTTAATTGGTTGACCAGCAATATAATAATTCTACTGAGAAGGAGCAGTCATCACAAATATTTTAAGTTTTGTTCTTCTTTTGTGTAGGGGTGCTGGGTATCCTGATCTTTGGCCAACTCCTTCATGTACGACGCCACTAGACGTTTCAAAGACATTTACTTTTGATGTCATTTCTGGTATTTTGACAGGTTAATTTCCTATAAAACCTTAAGCCCCGCGAGATTGTTATTTCTTGTATTAATGATTTGATGATTGAAGTAAGTGACTTGTGATACCATACCAGTTGTGGATGAAAACTAGTTAGCTGGCTTTATGATGTATGGCACATTAATAACGATACATTATTTTGCTTATCTTTATAATATTTTCTGGATACTATATGAGACATCTATATTTAGTAATGTTCTCTTGTTTCTCTTTTATAGAAAGTTTGACTGTTGGGTAAATGACTAACCAAATAGCTATTATTTCACAGATATCACATATACATGCTTTTGCAAAATTTGGCTTTAATATGTGTTACACACACATATGTTAAATATCTCTTTTCTAAATTTTGCAGATATGAGAAAGATTTTCCCATTTGAGCTATTTCACTTGGGTGGTGATGAAGTTAATACAGGTCAGTATGAGTGATTTCCTTCTTGCAACTTGCCAAAGAACCACTTGACCTAAAAGCTTAAACTATTAAATGAGGGTGTAAAAATTATTTTTATCGTTAGTACAACTTAAAGTTGATCTCTAAAGTGATAAATGCAATATGAGAGCTATGGATAAATCTTTAATGCCGTAAGTTCCTTAATATGGGTATGTTGTTTCTGCGGAAGTGACTTCATAGCATTTATAACATAACAATTAAAATGAAAAATAGACTTCAAATGGTTATTGTAATTTTGAAGCCATTTATGTCGACGCTAGTTAACGAAAAATTATGTTTTAATTTGACAGGTTGTTGGAGCAATACTTCTCATATACAGGAATGGTACTAACTTTAACCTGTTATACTAATTTGATACGTTTTATCTTGACTTTTTTTTTTGTTGCTAAAGCCATTAACTTATGTACAATTTCGGACACTCAAGTAATACTTCTCATGCATAAAGGACTTCGCAAATGGCGTGCCTTGCAGAAATCATTTCATTTCAAACATTAACTTTCGTGAATTTGATAATTTGTCAATGTAAAGGCACAATGTTTAGATGTGTCATATATTCTGTATTTTGACTATAAGGCAAATGCAGGCTTCAGGAACACAACATGACGACTAAAGATGCCTATCAATACTTTGTACTGAAGGCCCAAGAGATCGCCCTTTCGAAAAATTGGACTCCAGTCAACTGGTATGATCAATAACTATAATTCATTATTCCATTTACTACATCATGTTCATAAAAATAAAAGATATGTTCATATTTCGGATGTGACTTTTATTGGTAACTTGTCAGGGAAGAGACCTTCAATACATTTCCAACAAAGCTTCATCCTAAAACAGTAGTGCATAACTGGTTAGATTTCATTTATTTGAGTAATTTTATTTATTGTGGTATAAAATTCAGTTGTCCAAGTTGCAGAATAAAGTATCTCCGGTAAATACTGTAGGTTGGGCGGCGGGGTTTGTCCCAAGGCTGTTGCAAAAGGTTTCAGGTGCATTTTCAGTAACCAGGGTTTCTGGTATCTTGATCATTTAGATGTACCTTGGGAAGAGGTATATACAGCTGAACCATTAGAAGGAATAGAGAAAGCTTCAGAACAAAAGCTTGTTCTTGGAGGAGAAGTTTGCATGTGGGGTGAAACAGCTGATACATCTGATGTTCAACAAACAATATGGCCTCGAGCTGCTGCGGCCGCAGGTAAACATGTCTTACTCATGCTGTTAAATTCCTTAGAATTCTAGATCTGAGTTAGTTAGAGAGAGAGGGAGAGAGAGAGAGGGAGAGTTATGATTCTAGATCAGAATGAATTTCATTTCATTTTCTTGATTCTGTTACACGCACTTCAACAGCTATTTATAGCTTTGCTGACTTGTAACAGAATTCTGTTACAAGCTGCTGACTCAGCAGTGACTAGGACACTAACTGACTACTAACAAGTCAGTTAGTGCTTACTACCTCTATTGCTACGGTATCCTTTAACACATGCTAAGTTGTTCACAGAATGTTTGAAGGGTTGCTGCATTCGATTGTGCAAAAATAAGGGCATGTTTGAATCACTTCATAAACTTTGTTTTTCAGATTATAAAAAATCAAAATTTGAAAAACTTGTTTGGTTAACTTGTTTTGTAAATCTATTTATTACTTTTTGGTTTTTAAAACTAAAAAACCAAAACACATTCAAATAAGCCTTAACTATTCGTTCTTTCTTAACAGAACGGTTGTGGAGTCAGATAGATCATACTTCTACGAAAAATGCTACCTTAACGGCATTGCCTCGGTTGCAACACTTCAGATGTCTGTTAAATAGACGAGGTGTTCCAGCTGCTCCTGTCACAAATTTTTATGCTAGAAGAGCACCTGATGGTCCAGGCTCATGTTATGATCAATAATCTGTATCATGTTTTTATGTGTCTTGAGTAGCCTGTTGTGAAAGTAACTGATGATTATATATACTATGCCTTGTTGATGAGCTAGAATGTTCATTTGATGCTCAAGAATCCTTGGCAGCTATGGTTATTTGTATATCAGAGGACTCTAATAATGATGGTAACAGTTATATTATGTTATTGTCATATCCAGTTTACTTGTCTTTTTATGTGTTTCTAAAACCAATTATATGGACTTGTGAGAATGCTTTTCTTGAGCTTGTTTGTTCAATACAAAAAGGTTTGAAATCTCAGCGACACCTTAAATTTGGAAGAGTCTTGCTATTTTAGCGGTTGAAGAGAGACATTTTATTTTGTTTTCCTATGCTCAAATGGGTGTTAGTTAAAATTGGTTTTCATGAGGGTGGATTTTTTTCTGGTTCCGACCCTTGCTGGTTACCTATGGAATGTCTCAACGCTTTTAACGAAGAACTAATCTCCGCTCGTATTTTAGATCAAATTTCGTACTGGCTAACACTGAGTTTGTCCATTGCGGAAATCGAATCGGGGAGCACCAGGTCGACTCCCCGTGTTCTAGTGTAATTAAGCCACTGGGATTATGAGGGTGGATTTGACATACCGACATACTGTTGTATGGATAATGTCATTATGAAAAGAAACGGTTAAATTGATCAATCAAATTATTAATAACTCTGAACTTATTAAACTAACTATTTCTTTTGGTAAAAATTAACATTTTCCTTATTTTCTTTTCATCGAGTTTTCAAATCAAACAATGACATCAATAGTTTATCAAAAAATGGCTATCATGAAGAATATGTTGAATTTTAAAAAATATCATGTCATTGCTTAATGTGGGAACTTGATAATAATTCTGTAGAATTTTATTTGGGTTTCATTTTTCGTTTTATATTATCATCAATCAATCTTATTACTATTTTTGCTCAAACCTTACATTGTATTGTCTATTTGAGTTTAATCGTATGCACCGTAAATGTACAATTTTCTACTCCAACGATTTCTTACACTGATAAATTTATACTTTTAAATGTACAATTTTATACTTCATCAACTATATCTTACACTGATAAATTTATCGTACATACCAATTTAATGAGAATTAAATTCTTTTTTATCAGGTGTAAAACCCAGACATCGACCCAACCAAGACACTAGTTAAACCGCACAACTCGGTACTACTAAAAATAGTGTCATGTAGTAGTAGAAAATAAAAATTGCTTGAACCCATCAGGTCACTAGTTCAGCCTCTGTTCCAATCAGTTGGGTCACCCGTTCGACCCCAAAACCGACCAGGTCATATCGGGTAACATGCATATCCAAACCAAAAAATACCACTAGTCGGATCGAATTTAATAACGCTAGTCTATTCATTGCTTATTTCAAGCAAGTTGGAGTAAATGGATATCTAAACCATTAAAGGTGAGTGAGTAGAAAAAGACCAAGTAGTTTCTGATATAAATTCAAGTTTCAATACTATCAAATGAGATGAAAAATCTTTCACTTATACTACAACATAGCTAGATTTTTCTCTAGAGACAAGTGATGTTCTTATTGTTGTAACATATTAATTAACAACCATCCACCACCCGTGAATAGAGGAGAGGACCTGCAGTAAATTAATCTGATAGGTGAATCAACATTGAAGGAGTCTTCCACCTATATAGTTGCCTCAGTTTGAAGGCAACAAGCAAATAATCAGTGCATTTCTGACTCATTAGCTGTATCACAGAGACCACATGTTATCCCTAATTAGTACACACACATACACACATAATAAAAGTAAATGTAACATTTTTTGTGGTAGTTTCTGTTATAGTAGTAGTATTTATTTTTATATTAAATTCAAGACTGATATACATATGTAATAAAGTTATTCATTGCTTAAACCTAAATACCTAATAAGTAATCTCAAAAAAAAAAATACCTAATAATAACATGAAATTTTTAAAAGCATCGGGTACTTTTAATATCAGAAGTCACACTAAGAATCTGTTTGGCAGCGCCAAACCGCTACTCTTTAGTGGGTAAGTTATCCGTAACTGTTTGTTATGACTAGTTTATAGTATTTTTTCACTAGTTCATATTCTTCGACTTTGCAGATGACTAATTTACGCCCGGGAACCTGGCTGGTAACAAGTACTCGCATTTGCCGTCCCATCAAATTTTTTGCACACAAGATTCAAACTCGAGACCTACGCTGGGATCCGAACCCAGTTACCACTCGGACCAATCATTTATCGCTCATTAAATAAATATTTTCTCTTTTTTAAGCGTTAATTACAAATGTCCATTTATGTCATTTTATATTTATAAGTTGGTTTGACCGGTAGTTTTAAGAAAAAATTTAAGTTCAATCCACTAGCTTATATACTATCAGCTATTAAATCATCTGCTATAAGCTAACTTATCTGCTATCCGTTATTTTTTTATCAAACAAGGCCTTAAATATACCCCATCTCATTGGTATAAAGATGGTTGTTACAAAACACAAGAAGGTGGTCCTATGTATTTATTATTTATAGGAAAATCAAAACAACAGTGAACGGTTATGGATTAACCAAAATTAAATAACTAACAGAAACATTAATCCTATCCATTAACAACATAACTAATAACTGAAATAACTAATTAGAATCCAAATTTGTTTTGTGTTAGTGACTTAGCTCCAATACCCCACCCCCACAAGATGAGGTATGGATAGCTGCAGCTTGCTCATAAGCTTTTGAATGGTGTAGATTTAATGTATCTGAACACTGCTGCATTATGAAGAAGTGTAGTAGGAAAACTCATGAATTTGTTGAGTTGGTCTTGTTATAGTGAGATACAATAATCTCCCTAGTGTTGTTTTATTTTTACAGATAGACCTTAAAACACATATTTCCAGATCTCAACCTACATACTCCCTCTGAACTCGTTTTTAAGCAAAAAACAATTTTTTGGATTTATTGAATAACTGATGTATCTGGACTATATTATAAGTCAGATACATTAGTTATTCAATGAATCTAAAAAGTGATTTTTTTTGCTTAAAAACGAGTCGAGAGGGAGTATAACTACTAGCTAGCCATACTAAACTGAGAAATTTTTGAGAAGTTATTAATTGTTTTAATTAAATGTTGCTACACTAGTCATTAATGTATGAATACTAGAGTGTTTGACCTGTGTCATGTATGAGTATACCTATGATATTGAAATTATTTTCTTATAGAGAATTTTACATTTTGTATGTTAATTTATGTTTAGAAGTTAATATAGTCTCATGCAAAATATTTATTTATGTGTGGTATACCTTTACTTAGAGATGTCGATTTGCCCCTCTATGTGAAGTTTTCCTGTGGGAAGTGCCCAGTTTGGGACCCTAAAGATGGGTATTGATCTGTGCCCCAATGTGGGCGATCAGTCTGATTTGATTTGCTTGGTCATGTTACTGGCTCGTTGAGGTCGCTTGCTGCTTGAACGAAGGTGGTGGTGAAGTCGGGCTGAGTAGTCGCTGATCGCGTTCAGAGCTCCGGCGGGGTGTACTTGCGATGACACTCTGACGCCTAAGTCAGTGGGGTAATATTCGAGCAGAGTACGTAACATTATGTGTCAAAAGCGTACCTGTCAGCTGAGGTCAGACCTCTATATATAGTGCCAGAGACTCGGCGGGCGACCGTCGGATCGCGTACGGCTTGATCTGAGCCGTTGATCTTGCGGATCTAGGTCATGTCTCTCTGTTTCGCAAATTGGGCCGCTTGCGGCCGGTCTTGTGTCAATATTGGGCTTCGGCCCAGTCCAGAACAAGTATTATTCTCTATGGAGATTAGGATAGAGGAAATTTCAATTGCAAGTATGGTGGGGAAGGGGTTAGGGATCATACCTCTATCCCGTAGGGTATCCAATAAAGCTATAATGAAACTCTTCCGAATATATATATGTGTGTGTGTGTGTGTGTTTGATAAATATATTTTAGTAATTTTAAATATGTGTGTGTGTGTGTTTGATAAATATATTTTAGTAATTTTAAATATTATTTTATCAAACCAAAATTGCTATGAATTCAAAATAATATGAATTATTTTTTATGATATTTTTTAGTTTAATATATATTTTCCAAATTCATTAAATTTTTGTTTATCATTTGCTATTACTAAAATTAAAATGAACTACAGATATTAGAATATGGTATGACTATTGGATCCCGGATTTAAACCCTATGGTTACTTATCTCCCAATCTGTGTTCGTTTCGTTTCGTTTTCTTTGAACCCTAGATCTGTCGTGACCAGGAATAGATATGGAAAAATCATATTAAAGCCGAAACTCCATCAACGAAACAAAAATCTTGGCGAAGACCAAGCCGGAAATATGATGAATTCAAGATTTGAAAAAAATCAGATTTAATAAAAAAAGCAGATCTGGAAAGACGAAGCAGATTTAATAAAGCCAAAACTGTAAAGATTTGATTTCTGGAAGAGGTGAAGGAACGACACTGAATGAAGAAGTGAAGGGACACCGATGTGGAATGGGTTTCATTAACCGAATCTGCACAAACCATTCATTAACCAAAAATGATTCATTAACATATATGGGAAATATTAAAACAACGCAGCGATCTGAAGAAGAAAAGAATTTCGATCTGAAGGGACTTAATTAGGCGTTTAGGGTTCGATCTGAAGAAGAAGAGGATTTCATGTTTATGGGTTTTTTTAAATTTTCAATTAAAAAATAATTTAAAATAACAAGTCAGAATATAAAATTTCCACGTAAGCATAAAAAAAAGCCACATAATCACTTTAAAAGCCAGTTAGGCGTTTTTGTAACGGTGTTAACAAAAAAACGTTAAAAGGGGCAACGGTGCAACGTTTTTAAAAGTTATAGGACCTATGCGTTACAAAAAAAAAGTTAAAGACCCTATTCGTTACTAATAAATAAGTTAAGTAACCCTGGAGATATTTTGCCCTTTTTTTAATTATAAGACTCCTACATTATCTTTAATTTTTAAAGATCTGTATATGAAATATAGTACTAACACAAGTTGTTTTCATTGGTTTCTGTAAAAATATTTGAAAAGTAAAAACAATGCGGTAGTTTTGTAATTCACGTAAAAACATAAAATGTTTTATCAAGCCAAAATCCATTAATTAATAATAGGTCAACAAACTAATGCTTGAAGTATTACTTGTATGGCAGTTCAAGTCGTGATTTTCTTTTTCAAAGACGACTACACTACTCTATATGGGCACTACGTAAGTAACACACCATAATCTTTCTAAGTAAGGAACCACTATTTAAAGTTTTTTTTCCTATAAAACAACTTGCTTTAATATATTCAATTAAGCTTTATACCATATGTGTTTGTTCAAATGAGAAAGATATTATTATTTTTTTGACTAAATAGCACTTTTGGTCATTTATGTTTGCTCCAGATTTCACTTTGGTCTTTTATCTTTTTTTTGGTCCCTTTTGGTCCCTCATGTTTCATTTTTGTTTCATTTTGGTCCCTGACGTCAGTTTTGACTAACGGACGCCACGCTGGCAGTTAACTGCTGACGTGGCGTCCTCAATTCATTAAATGACGTGTCAGGTTTAGGTGACAGTCATTTCCACATAAGCAATTTTGTTTTTGAATTTTAAGAAAAACAAAACATAAATAAACAAATAACAAATAATCAAATATCTCTTTATCATCAACAACAACAACAATTCAATCCCAGATCTGCTTCATCTTCAACAACAACAACAATTCTTTCGTTCCCAGATCCCCTTTCATCAACAACAGATCTTTCATCAACATATCTTTCGTCATAATCCTCTTCTTCTTCAGTCCCCTTTCATCAACAACAGGTCTTTCGTTTTTAGTTGAATGCAGAAAACGAAAACATCAGATTGGAAAACGATCTGATTAAGAACAGATCTTTCGTTCATCAACAACAGATCAACGAAAACATCAGATTGGAAAACGAAAACATCTGATTAAGAAACGAAAACAAAAACGCGTTTTGAAGTTGAACGCAGAAAATCGAAATCGATTTCAATCCCAAATCGAAACCCATTTTTCAGATCTTCTTCATCTTCTTATGGGTTTTTCTAGGTTTCGATTTCTATGCTTTGAAATTGATTTTGGGTTACTCTTATTCTTAACTTTTGATGTTGGAAGAACGATTTTGATGTTGAAATTGAACGATTTTGATGTTGGAAGAACGATTCTGGGTTGCTCTTACTGTTGCTGGAATTTGATGTTGGAAGGATGAACGGTTCTTCCATTGTTCTATCAATTGTTTTAATTGTTTTATCAATTGTTCTTAATTCTGGATGAACAATATTGTTGCCATTTTAATTCTGGAAATTGATTCTGGGTTGCTCTTATTGTTGCCATTTTAATTTTCAGTTTTATGTTTTTAGCAACTTGTTTATTTTCTGTTTTTTGTTTTTATAATTTAAAAAACTTAGTTGATTATGTGTTAAATGATTTAGAATTAAATAATATATTTATTTGCCACCTCAATTAATGAGTGACACGTCACATTGACACTTAAGACACCACGTCAGCAGTTAACTGCCAGCGTGGCGTCCGTTAGTCAAAACTGACGTTAGGGACCAAAATGAAACAAAAATGAAACATGAGGGACCAAAAGGGACCAAAAAAAAGATAAAGGACCAAAGTGAAATCTGGAGCAAACATAAAGGACCAAAAGTGCTATTTAGCCTATTTTTTTATAAGCAATGTTAGTGGGCGGGAGAATGTTAGTTTCCGGGAGTTGAACTCGGGACCTCCTTCATGGACTCATTTGGTGCACTCCTTCGGTATCTCTTAGCTTGCGAACTGAGCTACCTACTTGGGATAAATGAGAATGATTTAAAACCCAGACTGTGTGGTTCAACAGTTGGGGTTGATCCTCTCTTAACCAAGAGTCGGGGGTTCGATCTCATCATTGGGTACGGAACAGAGTTAAAGCTCTGGGCCAGCTGTCCTGCCCCTCGAGGCACCTACAATGAGCGAGAGATTAGTCACTGTTGTCCGTGCGTTGGATACCCGGATTTAAAAAAAAATGAGAAAGATTTGTGTGTACAAGCAAATGGAGAAGACTACTGACATAACATTTATCGGGAAAATTTCTCTACTTCTCGAACTTGAAATGAGGCAGCCTGGTTGAAACCCATCTCACATGAACTTTACATTATAAAAAATGCACCTAAATTTGGTTAAGTCATGGGATTTGCATTGCAAACAAATAATCATGATTAGTTTTTTTTGTCAAAAAAGTAAAATAATAATGAGAAAATCCCAAAGACAAAAAGAAGGGGATAAAAAAAATGAAGACTTTCCACTCAATACAAATACTATTTACTATTTAGTATGACTAACCCTTTCTCTTCCCTCCTATAAACCACTTCCCCCATCCCTGCTCTCAACAACTCAATAACCCCTTCCTCTCTCTTCTTTCCAAATTCCAAAATCCAATCCAATTCCCCTCTCAAACCAAATCAACCCTTCAAATTCCAAAATCCATCTCTACAAAAATTTAAAAAATTGAAAAATAAATATAAAAATCTCATTTTTCTTTCCAATTTCCATTGATTTCAACCCACACCATCGTTTTCCTCAGTTTCCACTTCAAGATTGAGACGCGCTTTTCCTTCACTCAATTATCTTTCCTATCCTTTTCCTCTCTCAATTACTTCATCGTTAGATGGCTTCGATTCTTCAAATTCCCCTCAATGCGCACCGTTTCGTTGTAGCGCAGAAAACCTAACTTTTAGGGTTCTTTGTTTCTTTCAACGAGTTTCCATTTTTGAACAAAACCCATAAATGGTGGGCAACGACGATGCTCACCTTTCCTCTTCCCGGAAAATGTTCTGGCGCTCAGCATCTTGGTCCTCAGCCCGCTCCGCCGCCGCCAACCCTTCCGGCGAGCCGGATTCAAATTTCGCCGATCCCAATTCCAGCGCCGAAAACCCCAGCCGAAGGTTCCCTCCGCCGCCATTGACCCCTCGATCGCAGCAAAGCAAGGCAAGGTCGTGTCTTCCGCCACTTCAGCCGCTTTCTATTGCTCGCCGGAGTTTGGATGAGTGGCCGAAGGCGAGCTCCGACGATATAGGGGAGTGGCCTCAAGCCCCTACTACTCCTGGTGGGAGAGGTAACTATAACAATAATAGTAATAGCAATAACAATGGTGAAAGATTGAAACTTGATTTATCTTCTATTCAGCAGAACAACAATCATCCTGATAATAGAAATAATGGTGGACTTGTGAAGAGGGATAAGATTGCATTTTTTGATAAGGAATGTTCTAAAGTTGCTGAACATGTTTATCTTGGTGGTGATGCTGTTGCTAAAGATAGAGATATTTTGAAAAGGAATGGGATAACTCATGTTTTGAATTGTGTGGGTTTTGTGTGTCCTGAGTATTTCAAAGCTGATTTTGTGTATAGGACTTTGTGGTTGCAGGATAGTCCCTCTGAGGATATTACTAGTATTCTCTATGATGTATTTGATTATTTTGAGGATGTTAGGGAAAATAATGGGAGGGTTTTTGTACACTGTTGTCAAGGGGTGTCAAGGTCCACTTCTCTTGTTATTGCTTACCTTATGTGGAGGGAAGGGCAGAGTTTTGATGATGCTTTTCAGTTTGTGAAGGCGGCGAGGGGTATTGCTGATCCGAATATGGGTTTTGCTTGCCAATTGTTACAGTGTCAGAAAAGGGTTCATGCATTCCCTCTTAGTCCTAGTTCTTTGCTGAGAATGTTTAGAATTGCTCCCCATTCGCCGTATGATCCTTTGCATCTTGTTCCTAAGATGCTGACTGATCCGTCTTCGCGTGCTTTGGACTCCAGGGGTGCTTTTATAGTGCACATTCCTTCTTCAATATATGTTTGGATTGGTAAGAAGTGTGAGGCCATCATGGAAAGGGATGCTAGAGGGGCTGTAGGTCAGATAGTCCGCTATGAGAAGGTGCAAGGACCTATTATTATGGTTAAGGAAGGTGAGGAACCAGCTTCCTTTTGGGATACTTTTTCAAATTTTTTGCCTTTGATGGACACATCTAGTAGTAGAGTAGAAAATAGCAGATCAAGTGTTAGAGTTTGGCCTGGTGAGAGGAAAGTGGATGCATTTGATGTTGATTTTGAAGTTTTCAAAAAAGCCATCACCGGAGGTTTTGTGCCTCCATTCGCGCCATCGGAGAATGAACACGAAACCCATCTTCCTGCAAGGGAGAGTAGTTGGAGTGCTTTAAGGCGCAAAGTCTCCAATTCTAATATCAAGGAGTTTGTCTCAGCCCCTAAGTTATCCTTCCCAAGGGTGTATTCAGACTCCATGTTGTGTATTCATACATCTGCAAATGCATCTCCATCCCCGTCACTGTCACTATCATCAACTTCAACTTCGTCATCTTTATCATCATTCTCTTCACCCTCTTTTATCTCTCCAGATTCAATTTCTTCTGATTCTTGCACTCATTCAAAAAATTTGTCAGATTTGTCCCCAGATTCTTCCTCTCTAGTCTTGACTACTCCAGTATCTTCATCTTTGTCTAACTTCTCTAATTTGTCTCTCTCTTCAAATTCCACTTCTCAAACAGTCTCTAACAGTACAGGTATAAACAGTGTCGAGTTATTCCATCCATATTCCCAGGCTGCCTCCTTACCATTGAAAAAACCACCAGCTTCCCTTGCTGAACGCAGAGGTAATTTATCTAAGTCTTTGAAATTGCCGCCGATGAATGATAAGACCCAAGTAATAGATAAACCGTCAACGATTCATGCTAGTCGAGGACGTGGTGATCTTGTTAACAGCAACTATAGCTGTGTGCAACATTCAGACAGTATAGATTATTTGTTTGAGTCCAAGAACCATGTCAAGGATGGAGGTACGAATGCAGCTCAACAGTGTGGACCAGCATTTTGTCTAGGCATTGTTGATGGTGTTGGCCATGAGGAATCGTCAGTTCCCAGGAACTTTGTTGAGCCTTTGGTAGTAGATAGTTGTTCCTCAAGAGAAGACTTTAAGTTTACACCACCAGAGGACACTAATGAGAGTGGCTCATTGCAGTGTAGGGTGACACAAATTTTTGTACATCGCTGGCCCAGTTTAGAAAAGATTGAAATATTTGGTGCGAATCATTTGGATTCTGAAGCTGCTTTTGTCATATTCTCTCGAAGTATGCATGTACATGCAGGAAACATTGTGTATTTTTGGGTAGGGAAGTCTTTCAATCGTGATGCTTCACAGGTTCAGTTAGATAGTGATAGACAGTCTGATTTTCTTGGAGTAGTTGATTGGAATCGAATTGGTAGTGATCTCATTGCTCAATTTAGTTTACCCAAGAATACAGTCGTTAAGGTATGAGCTGATCTCTCTTTTGTCACATTGTAGTTACAACTAAATGCCATGATCAAGTTGCCCAAGTCATGACACATATGGCCTCCAAACAATTTACATCTAAAAAAGTGTATTTTCTTCATTCTTTAGCCATCATAAAATTTAAGTGAATTCAAACAATGTGAAATGCTGAATCTGATTTTTAGTTAATTGAGCCTCACAAGCTCATTATATGGCATTAGAAATTTTATAACCGAAAGAGGAGTGCTACCAACACTGTCTTTATCACTCTCTCCCAATACTCTCTTTATATCATTGTTTGAAATTCTTGTGCGAGCAATTAATTTAGTGGGACCTATTTCCAAAGTGATGAGACCTACATGTATTTCACTCAATTATAAATTTAGTGGGACCTATTTCCAAAGCGATGAGACCTACGTGTATTTCACTCAATTATAGAGAGTATTGAAAGAGTGTGCAAAATAGTGTTGCTTGCATTTTTCATAACCAAAAAGACCGTCATATAAATAATTTTGCAGTTTGTGATTTTGGTCTCATATACTTCCACGTGGTTTGTGGTAATGGTGTTAAATGAAGTGGCCTTGAGCAACCTTAGCCTTTGTTAATTTGTTATATCTTCCATTCATTTTTCTATTCTTAAGATTGAATTAAGCATCATGCAGTTTGGATTGTCCTGATATTTTCAATTCTCATATTGATAATTAATTCTCTTCTGGAATAGATTGTTAAAGAGAATGAAGAACCCCGAGAATTACTTGCTTTGCTGAGTTCATTGTAGCTCAAAAGATACTAGAAGAATCATGCATGGGTTCAAATAAATTCCGTAACCTTTCCACCACCTGCTGCTGCCTCTATGTATGCCAGTTTTGAAGATTCTAATTTGATTTCCGCTGGAAAAAGAAATCCAGTGAGGTAATTAATGACATCCTAGCAGTTACATTTCAGGCTCATTCATGTTTTTCTCCACTCTTTGATAAGTGTTGCATTGGTTGTGTGATTGTGTCTCCGGCCAAAGATGCTCATATATAGTGAGAACATAGGATGTGTTTGAGTGCGACCGTGCCGATTAAAACTGAGTTTGTTTATGTTACTTGCAGGAGGTTGCCACTCAACTCAAACTAGTCATTTGTAGCTCAGCTGATTGTACAGTACTTTGACATCCTCAACCTAGACATTTCTGTTCAACATACTGAAATTAATTTATGTAATTTAAGGAGGAAAAAATAAACTCAGTTCCTTCCCAGCTCTCTCTTTTGCAACTCTATTTTCTTAGATCTGAACAAATGCATCTCTCGTTGAGAATTTCTAATTTCATAGAATAGCAGCATAATACATAACTACTTCGTTTTTTAAAAAAAACAATCACAGCATTAGTTGCACATTGTGAATTACCTAGAAATATTTGTATGATAGGCAACTTTGGGAATTTTTCTTTCTTTTACAAATGAAATCATATGGAAATACCCTAACTATTGCCATTATATGCAGATATGTGAGAGAAAAAGAGAATTTAATCATGTTTTTTTTATCATGTAGAAAATACTAAAATATACTTGATATAGTTGAATAAATATTCATGAGTTAGCAGCTTATGTCAAGACTCTAGTAGTAGCAAAATTTAACACCCTAGTATCTCTACTATAGGAGAAATACTAAGATACATAAGCTAACATATATTAGAGATAACTTCTTGCTTCAGATATTGAACACAACTAAAAACGTTGATAAAAAACCATCAAATAGTCATTTGAATCTCATAATTTAAACATAAATACTTAGATACTTAAGTTTCATGTCTTATAAACTTCTCACATCCTAGGAAATAACATAGGCAACAAGAACTAAGTCTCCAATGTCTTCATGTGACACACCTTCTAAATGTGCTTCTTTGTTTTTGCTTTTTCCCGTTTCTTTGTAAAGACCACAAATATAAAGGGTGAGATAGACATCTCAGTGAGTTCTACCGAGACCCCTTACTACACTCGCAGTTCATTATGCTTTATTCACTAGTAGCCCAATTCTTGATAGCTACGTACAATGCCTTTTATGCCTTATTCGATCATAGTCCAAGGGAATAACTAACTACGTGCAAACTTTTTTCATGACACAGCACAACACCGGTAACCATTTACTCGATTCCCGGTGAACTCGATCTGCTCACCTTGCGGTAGCGGGCAAAAATGAACGGGGCCTAGGGTTCGGGTTCATGACTTTCCTACCCTAGTATGCTAATTCTCTTGGGTCGTCACCCTATTCTTGATAATTAATTATATACATGTCATTGAACATTACATTAGGCACTAACTTTACACTGATTCTACCGTTGAAACAAATCACTCCATCACTATCCTCAGTGAAATTTGGCAACCCTTTTGAGCCTACAGCTCCACATCAATCTCTTGGGCTAAGTGAATCAGATTTCTCAAAGAACTCGAAATCTGAATATGGCTCAACACCAACCGATTCCTCCTAGGTTTCACCTTCAAGTTGAGATCTCTAAAAGACTCTAAAAGAACCATCTCATGCATCATCAATTCAGCCGTGTGAAGAGATTTTCTACTCAAAGTATCGGCTACAACATTAGCCTTCCCTAGATGGTACTTCAATTCAAAATCATAATCTTTTAGAAACTCTACTCATCTCCTCTGTCTGTTATTCAGCTCCTTTTGATCGAAAAGATATTTAAGGCTCTTGTGATCGCTAAAGACCTCGAAACGAGAACCATACAGGTAATGTCTCCAAATCTTTAGTGCATACACAATCGCCGCTAATTCCAAGTCATGTGTTGGGTAATTTTCTTCATGAGGCTTCAACTCTCTAGAGGCATATGCTACAACTTGCTTGTTCTGCATAAGAACACATCCTAAACCCTTTCCAGAGGCGTCGCTGTAAATTTGAAATTCTAGAGACGGATCCGAAAGGATTAGAATTGGTGCAGAAATCAAACGAGCTTTCAATTCCAAGAAACATTCATCACAATCAGAGTCCCATACAAACGGCTGACCCTTGCGAGTTAACCGAGTGAGTGGAAGAACCAACTGGGAAAATCCCTGAATAAATCTCTGATAATACCCAGCTAATTCCAAGAAACTCCTTACTTCGGTAACTGAAGATGGTTGCTCCCAATTTACTACAACTTCAATTTTACTGGGATCCACTACAACTCCTGACTGAGATACCACATGTCCCAGAAACTTCACTTCCGGCATCCAGAAATCACACTTCGAAGGCTTAGCATACAACTTCTTCTCTCGGAGTACATTAAGAACAATCGAAGATGCTGCACATGCTCCTCGATGGTCTTAGAGTACACTAAGATATCATCAATGAATACAACGACAAACTGATCCAGATAAGGATTAAAAACTCGATTCATGTAATCCATGAATACAGCTGGAGCGTTGGTTAGACTGAAGGGCATCACTACAAACTTGTAATGTTCGTATCTAGTGCGGAAAGCTGTCTTCGGAATATCCAAAGCTCTAACTTTGATTTGATGATAGCCAGACCTTAAGTCAATCTTGGAAAACACTGAAGCTCCTCGAAGTTGGTCTAGCAAATCATCAATTCTTGGTAGAGTGTATTTTTTCTTGATGGTGACTTTGTTCAACTGACGGTAATCAATACACAACCTCGTGCTCCCGTCTTTCTTTTTGACAAGTAACACAGGAGCACCCCATGGTGAAGTACTAGGTCGAATGAACTGTTTCGAAATCAACTCTTCAAGTTGGGTTTTCAATTCCTTTTAACTCTAGAGGAGACATTCTATATGGAGCGATAGAAATTGGCCCTGTGCCCGGAACCAATTCTATGGACAACTCTACCTCACGATCTAGAGGTACAGAAGAAACTTCGTCTGGAAAAACATCCAGGAACTCATTTACAACTTGCACAGAAGATAAATCTAAACCTGTCTCAGTTGATGCAGACAACATCATGACATAGGCTTCTACACCTTGGAATAGACAATGACTTGCGGAAGTGAAAGAGATAACAGCTTCGGAATTGGTCTATGGTAGCTCCACTGGCTCGGAGGCAAAATCGATACTCCGATTAAAATAATCTATTGTGACATGGTTCGCAGACACCCAACTCATACCTAGGACAATGTTCATACCCCTCATTGGCAAACAGATAAAATCTACCACAAAGTTTCTGTCTCCTATGGCAAGTAGACATTTCTCACATAGCAGCAGTTAGAATAGAAATCGGTTGGGGCAACGGAGTCAAAGCCAAGCCCAACCGATCGACGCACGCTTGAGATATAAAACAATGGGTTGCACCAGAATCATATAAAATACTAACAGAGTTATAGAAAAGAGATCCCGTACCCCTCAGCAGATTATCTGTAGCCTTGGCTTTCTGAGCATCCAAAGGTATAGACTCTTCCATGTGTCGGGGCAACACACCCCTCTTCATTTCTCTTCTTTTCTGGACATTGATGAGTGTCGTGACCGGGATCCCGACGTAGACGGCTCAAAAATCGATTATTTTAGGAGTCGCCACCCAATTTATTTAATAGGAAAAATTGAGAAAAATCTAACTAGAAGTTATTGGTCTGCGTAAACTGAGTTGGATTCGGGAGTCGATTATGCATGGGGAATGGCGAAAACTTAATTCCACTACACCCCTAATACATCTGTTCTAAGACAGTTACCCTAAATCTGATTGTGCAAGTATTAATAAATTACTTAATCGTTTGTTTACCCAAAAAAAAAATATTAAGTAAAAAAAGAATTAGTTAGAAAGAAATAAAATAGGGACTAATTTAAGAAAAAATTAATTTTGACTTGACGGCGAAGCCCCGCTCCTACGTATCCTCTGGTGCAATAAGGAACTCAAAAGTCACGTAGTTCTTCCTGAAAATTTTGTTGTTTGGTTGATTTTAATTTTTTGAAGAGGTTTGAGATCACCAAGTTGTACAACTCAGGCGGCGTCTTAAACCAGGATCGACAAGATGTCACATCTCAGCCAATCCTTTTTTTTGTATTTTTTAGAAAATAGGTGTTAAAGAAAATAAAATTGATTATTTAGGAAAAGATTAATTTGGCTTGACGGGGACGCCCTGCTCCTACGTATCTCCGCGTGCGGAGAATCAAAGAGTACGTAGTTCTTCTTGAGAAAAAGTTTGTTTGTTTTGTTGATTTTAATTTTTTGAAGAGGTGGTTTAAGATCACCAAGTTGTACAACTCTGGCGTCCTAAACTGGGATTGACAAGATGTCACACCTCAGCCAATCCGTATATTTTTTTTATTGTTTTACAAGAAAGAGATATTTATTTTTTAGTAAAAAGAAAAAGTAGAGTAAAACTTTCTTTTTTATGATGGTAAAATAATGAAAATTCATTTTTTGAAAGAGGAGTGTTTAAGTAATATAATAGAGGTGAGACTAGCAAAGTTTAGTTGCAAATCAGGCCCAAAACTGAAAGTGTTTAAAGCCCACATTTTTTAAGAAAGGCGGGCCATTCTACTGAAAAGGGAGGTACGAAAAGTAAATCCCAAAAATAACATACCCAGAAGAGAAAAAAAACTGAAAAGGCCACGGTTAGAATGAAGAAGGAGAGCATCATAAAGGGTTTTTTTATACCCCCACCACATCACAATATACCCCCATCAAATATGAAAATCCCAAAATACCCCCCATAATTTTGACTCAATCGGATTTACCTTATAAATAGGTAAATCCGATTTGAGAATAATCAAAGGCGGATTTACCTAGATACGATTAAATTTAAAAAAATCGCATCGGATTTACTGATAGAAGGGTAAATCCGCTTTTGAATTCAAGTCAGATTTACCTGTTGTGGGGGTACATCCGCTTTGTTAAATTCAAAAGCGGATTTACCCTGGTAAAGGGTAAATCCGACTTGTAAAAAAAATTTAAAACATTTAATTTGTGTTTTTTTGACACATTTAATTTGTTGGATATATATATATATATATATATATATATATATATATATATATGGATATATAATTACAAAAATGTGGGTACAATAATAAATACAAGAAATGTCAATCTAAATCGTCGGAATCATGGGCTAAGTCTACAACGGTGGGCGCATCAGTGGGAGGGAGACGGGGCATCTTCAAAGCGGTAGACTGCCAAAGGGCAAAACGGCTGGTATAAGGATCCAACCATGAAGTAGATTCGTCTGATCGATTATGTGACCACATCAAAGCAACTGGAGGCAATGGACAGACAGACGAGATCGAAATATGCATCCAATGGATATTCACGACGTTCAGAAAAGATATGATATTATACTTAGAAGAAGAATAACTACCTCTCAAAGGAAGATACGTAAAATTCATATCCAAAGACAATTGAACTAGGGCCACATTATGCTTAGTAGCTATAAAGTACCCCATCTCAGGCAAACTCAACCACTTATCCTCCTTCTGAAAACCGGGGCATTCAATGGATAACGCTTTTCTTAGCACTGCAAGTCTGTCCTTTCCAAACATGTAAGTATATAGTTGCTCCCTCTCCTTTGTTTCTTTGATTAAATCTTGCCTAATTATAGGCCAACTATCCTCACCAAGATCGAGACCAACCGCTACTGCTCGGAACCCACAATTACCATCCCTTTCAACATCAATAATTTTTTCTACATAAGAGTGCACGTGATGAGGAACCGACGGTAAATTGAATTTAGTCTCACCCTGCTGTGTTAATTTTTTAGAAACACTCTGAGATAGCTTTGAAGACCGCTGTGATGATTTTGTACAAGAAGACCGCTGTGATGAATTTTTACAAGAAGTCCCAGATTCTTGAGTCTGTTTCATCCTCTCATCCACATGCTCCCACCCAGAAGGATCATGCTTGACATCATATAATTTCTGTTTTTTCTTCTTTGGTGCACCTTTTGTTTTAACTTTAAATGGCGGTGCAACCATTGAAGAAGTGGTAGGGAATGCAAGCTCATTAAGTTGTTTCTTGAGGACAAATCTATCCTCAGGAGTCATACGATTATATCTCGCCCAAATCATCTCCATTTGGTAAGAAATATCATAGTCAGCAGATTTTTCTTGGGAGAATTTATCATCTATAGAATCCAAACTCAAGTTTTTCCAATGGTCGTCTACAACATCCAACGGAATAGGAGTACCGGAGACATGATACACACCTAGCTCACAAGCACAAGGAAGAAGACGTGTCTTTCTAATAATGCATCTACAGCGGGCTTTGTCATATCCAACCCCAGATGTCGATTTTGAAAACTCTTTAACAATATGATCCAAAGCATTTAAAGACACAACACCGCGAAGCTTTTTAAACAAAGGAGTATTGGAGGTCACTTCAATACGGTTTATGCTTCTTTGAAAAGACCAGATGACTTTATCAAATTGAAGAGTAAGCATCTCATGCATAGATTTAAAAGACTTAGACAAGTCACCTCTAGAAGTCCTCAAATGTCTCTTCAAAGTCCAATGAGCTGACTCGACTCTGAAATAATAACAATAAACACGTGTCAAAAAAATTTAAACTACGATAAAAATACTAAACACCTGTCAAAAAAATTTAAACTACGATAAAAATACTAAACACGTGTCAAAAAAAATTTAAATTACGATAAAAATACTAAACACGTGTCAAAAAAATTTAAACTACGATAAAAATACTAAACACGTGTCAAAGTACCTATTGGTGGTCTGATTCTCGAAGTGTGGGATCTGGTTTGTCCATGCCAAGATAAATCTTTCCTTATGCTTTGTCAACCACGTGTCATGCACATACTTAATAAGAGCAGGCAAATCAACGCATGAGTCCTCAAAAATCTTCAAGTGAGCTGAGTACTCTGACTCGTCAAGTGAATCAATAATGTTATGCCAAAGAGAGAGGACGTCCTTTTGCCTATCTACGTGCACCAACTCTTTAATCTTCGCTTTCACATTTTTAGTCATGTGCCAAGAACATAACAAATTTGTAGCCGAAGGAAAGACATCAAGAATACCAGACATAAGACCAAGATATCTGTCACTCAAGAATACCTGAGGCTGAAGCCTGTGCAAATCAAATAATTCTTTTAGTTGCTGCAATGCCCAAGTAAAATTAATTCAAAGCTCGTGTGAAATATAGGCAAAAGCAACAGAGAAAGTTAACTCCGTTGAAGTGACTCCTACAATCTCCAATACAGGTAGATTGTATTTGTTGGTCTTGTAGGTGGTGTCAAGAATAAGAACATTTGGAAATAACCGGAATAACTTAGTAGAAGTTGGATGCGCCCACATGATGTCACTGACCACATCGGAACCCTCAACTTTTCTGCTCCAACATAAATAATTTTGCGACTCAATCAATCTCAAAAGCTCCTGAATGTCTGTTCTAGGACCCCTCTTAGAAGACCTATAGGTGTAACGTTGCCTATATATTTGAGGAAGAGAAGTGACGTTGTCCAAATAATGGTTCTTCAAATCAGTGTGCTCATTAACAATAGCTTTCTGCGGCTTAGTTAAACGACCAAAAGTTGTCGATCCGACCGGGGTAGTAAGCAACTCATGTGTGTGAAGACCACACCTAACATTCACACGCCAACCCCCATAATCCCCGGCAACGGCGCCAAAAACTTGATAGGCCGCAAGTGCACGGTCTTATCGCGTAATAGAAAGTATCGGTCCACAGGGAGTAAAATGTGATTACTACTAGTTTTGATGTTGATCATCTAAAAGCGAATAGTTTTATAAGAAGAGGTGATTTGTTGATTAAAATTTAAGATAAAGAAAAGCGCCTTGGGATTATGGTCAAATCACAATAACGGAATTTAAAACAACCCCTTAACTATCCTCTATCTTATATTGAAATTCGTTTTTTTAAGGACAAGGTATTCTTTTTGGTGTAATTCAGGTTTCCTTTCGGAATACAAGAACGTGTCTCGAAACAATGACCAAACTTATTCTCATGGTTGATCATTGCAGAGACCCATTAAGCGCAACCTTATTGTCCCAAGGCTATCAAGGCTATTCTCATGCTTTGATGTGCCTTGTCTAATTCCATTTGTTCTAATATCAAACTTCACCTCTCGATACTTCGTTTGATATTTGTTTTATAAAATTAGTACGATGGAATTAGATTAAAAATCAAATTTTAATAAGATAGAGTTTAGTCTTGGAATTGTTTAGGGACCCATCATTGGATTGTTTCCCACAATCCCAATACTAAAGAAGTCTACTCACACATGATCATAGTAGACAAGGGAGTAGAAGAGAATGACATAAAAGATAAATGACAAGAAAGATAAATGACGGAAATGTAAATTGCGGAATTGTAAATGACAGAATGTAAATGACTTGGAATGTAAATGACAAAAAGTAAAGTGCAGAATATAAAGGTGCTGGAAAATAAAGAACAGAAACTAAAGTTGCAAGAATTTAAAGTGCAAGAGTTATAAAGAACAAGAACTTAATATGAAGAAAGTGAATTGCATAAAACTTAGGAGTAAACTTTGAGTGTAATTTTCAAGTAATCCAAGATGATATTACAGCTGAATTGAGGTACTTTTTATAGCCTAGAATCAGTAGACAAGTCCTTAGATTCGAATTACAAGCCATGATGAAGAGAATGAGAAAATTTTTGTAACATCTTTTAAAGTTTTCATAAGGCGCACGGATCGTGCTTAGGAGGCGCAAGGACCGTGCTGCATGTAAGGCTTTTGACATTCTGAACAGCAACAGGGCGCACGGATCGTGCTAGGAAGGCGCACGGATCGTGCGTAACTTGAAACCTTTGGAATTCCCAGCTGCGAGCATCACGCACGGATCGTGCTTGCTGGGCGCACGGATCGTGCGTGCTTTAACTATTTTCTGCACTTGGTTCCCTGCGAACAGGACACACGGATCGTTCTTAGAGGGCGCACAGACCGTGCGTCCACTTAGCTTTTATTATGCTTAATTCTTCTCCTCTTCCTATTGTCTTTTGATCCAATATTTCTCATGTGCTCCATATTAGGCCTGAAAATAAAAAGTAACACTTTGTGGTAAAATAGCTCCAAAGTACAACTACAATCCCACAATTTTTATTTAATTTAAAATGCTAAAAACACACTAAATTAGGACTTATCAAACTCCCCCATGCTTAAACCTTTGCTTGTCCTCAAGCAAATCTATGAGACCCATTAGACCCATTATGGAAAAAAAATTCTAAATTCATACAAAAACCTTAAGTGAACCGGAGGTAAATTTCAGTACTTTTTCTTTGGTTTGAGACTTACTACTTGGGCTTTTTGTGAATTAAGAGGCATGTTTTTTAGGTATCAGCACATTAGAAAAGATATCAATGTCAGCATAGAAACAGTTCCCTAGCATTCTTAAGCTTGGGTCTTCCATTCACCAAACCGGGTCTCAAAGGAGGGTCTTTATACGCTGGGCATTCAATCATATTATTCTTTTTATTTGATTTCACATGTAGGCCAACCACTTTTGATTTTTAAATTTTTCAATTTTGAACTAAAGTGGTCAGCCCATTTTGCTTGATGTACTAATATGTTCTTTTTCTCTTTTTGCTCTTGATACCCCAACTCAGACATTTTTCTCCAGTAACCTCGCATCCGGTGAATGTCACCAAGAGAACTAGATTACTAGTTTCTTTTCAATCCTCCTAATAGTGCTAATAACCAAAAACTAATCTCAAGAGTGTGTGTGTGAAAACCCAAGAAGTAGTAAGCAGTAACAAACATTTATATTATTTTTACTAGCCAATTCACCTAGATGAATGCTATGAAACTCAAAAATTAATCCAAAAGAGGCCTTTTAAAACAAAACATGCTTTTAGGAATTTCACAAAGACTTGTAGCAAGGGGGTATGATGTTCATTCAAAACAAACTAGACTTAATAGAAACAAGAAAAACAGTAAGAAGGGCAAGATACCCCCCATGCTTGGACTAAACATTGTCCTCAATGATTTGCAATAAAAACAACATGAAAATGGGTAAGAGTAGCTCACATGTTTACTGCTGTCCAGGCGGAGGAGCCTGATGAATATTGAAATGCTGCATCATGGCATGGAGCATGTCTGTCATGTGCTCCACCTGTTGACTGTGATGCAATTGGTCTTCTCTTATCAATTGTAGCTCTGCTCCATGCCTCAGCTGCTCACTTTCAATTCTTGCACACCATGCTTCAATATTAAAATTGTGATCATTTTGCACTTCCTGCTCAGTCATATCCTCCTCTCTCTCTTGGGCCGGCATTTCTTGGGGTATCTCTCCAGCAGCATATAGGTACAACCATTTCTCTGGATTTCTTGTGTCCGTCCTAACCGGGTTTGGTAATAGGATGGACTTTTGCTTGTCAACTAACAAATGAAACCTTGTTCTTGCTCTATTTGTTGCTCAAACCAAGAACAAGCTCTCGCATATATCCAGATCAATGCTCATATTGCCATCCAATACTTCTAGATAAATCAACCTGTCTGCCAGCCGCAACTTTTGAACAATATAAGTCACCATCCCCCCAATTACAATATCACCCTTAGTAAGTTCTGCAACATGAATCAAATTTCTAATGATATAGTGAAGAGTGTTTGCTGGCACCTGATATATCATTGCCCATAATAGAAAAAGCTCACCAGTCCTAATCCCACCCATTTCACCCCTGCCAAACACAGTGCAAGCCATTACCCTAGAAATATACTGGAAGACCGGGTTATGGATCAAGCTTGCCTTTGCGGACCTTCCTCATAACATCCCTTCCAGTAATTTGAGTCCAAAAAGTAAGAGGGTTATACCCTTCTGGCCTGGCAGCTGGGTCTCTTGAATCATGTATTAATCCCACGTTAGCAAACCCCAATTTCTCCCCAAATTCATCCAAGGATATTTCAAAATCTGCATTAAAAAGCCTAAAGGACAGTCTATCTTCTATAAGGCATAAGGAACTTAAGAATTCACGAGTAAGTCCTTCATAAGTGGCCCTTTGTGGCCTCAAAAAGTTCATCCAACCAAGATTATTGAATAACATAATCACATTGTCCTCTATCCCTAGTGTGTCAAGAGTAAGAGTAAAGTGGGGATACCTCGTGGCGACTACCTTCCTTCCACAGTGTGATTCAAACCGCTCCCTTTGAGTTTTATTTTTGAAAATAACTCCGTGCTCATTACATGTACTCGAACCAGCCATCTTTTTGCCTCTACCAGTAGAAGTACCGGCAACATCAACACTTTTTACTTTTTTTGGAGCCATGGTTCGTTCTTGCTCAAATTGGGGTTTTAGGGTTTTGGTAAATTTTGGGAATTGTGGTGTTTTTGTGGTGGGTTTTGAAGATTGGGTGGTAATATCGTGTTTAGATGAAGATTGAAGGTGGTTTATGGAGGTTTTGGTCTATGGGTATGGTGGTGTGCGATTTTGGGGTTTTGGTGGAGAGGGGATGAATGATGATTTTGATGGTTGGGTTTTGTAGAGGAGGTTATGGGTAATTGATTTGTGTAATTTTTATGGAGGTTTGGGTGGTGTTTGGGTGGTGTTTGGGTGTATTTGGAGGTTTTGAAGTTATGGCTATGGTGGGTTTTGAGTAGGAGAAGGAATGGAGAAAAAGATGATGGGTTAGAAATCGTGACTTACTTGGCTTTTTGAGGTACGGATTCAGGCATCAGGCCTCGCACGGATCGTGCTTGATTCACGCACGGGTCGTGCGTAACATTCGCAGAAGAAAATGTTTCCTTTTAATTCACGCACAGATCGTGCTACACCTTCGCACGGACGCTGACTGGTCACTGCCAATTCTTTCCAGTGCGCACGGATCGTGCCATGCTGCGCACGGATCGGGCTTCTCTTTCGCACAAGAAACACAAAAAATTGTCATGGATACGCACGGATCGTGCCATGATGCGTAGGATTGTGCTTCTCTCTCAGCATTAAAAACTCATTTTTCCTGTATCAAACACCCGGATCAGACACCTTTTTTTACATGGATCATACTCATACTTCTTGAAAACTTGGATTTCCTAGAAAGCAGAAACAAAAACATTAACCCGTGGGTTGCCTCCCACGCAGCGCTTCTTTAACGTCACTAGCTTGACGGTTTCAAAAGAGCACATTTTCTCAGGTTGGGTTATGAAGAACCAAGGTGGTTCCTTTCTCGATATCTTCACCCACATTATAAATTTTTAACCTCTGGCCATTTACCTTGAATGATCCGGTCTTTTCACTCCATATTTCGACTGCACCAAAGGGGTATACCCTAACGATTTTAAAAGGACCGGACCATCTCGACCTTAATTTCCTTGGAAAAAGTTTCAGTATTGAGTTGAAGAGCAATACAAGATCACCTTCTTTGAATTCTCTTCGGACGATACACTTATCATGCCATTTCTTTGTTCTTTCTTTGTAAATCCGAGCATTTTCATAAGCGTCCATCCTCAGTTCTTCCAACTCATTTAACTGAAGTTTTCTTTTGTCACCTACTAAATTCATATCCAAGTTGAGAGTTTTTATTTCCCAATAAGCCTTGTGCTCTAGCTCAACCGGAAGATTACAAGACTTCCCATAAATTAATTTGAAAGGAGTCATACCAATAGGAGTCTTGTATGCTGTCCGATAAGCCCGGAGAGCATCATCAAGCTTAATTGACCAATCTTTTCTAGAAGCAGAGACTGTTTTTTCTAAAATACTTTTTATTTCTCTATTGGAAACCTCAACTTGGCCACTAGTTTGGGGGTGGTAAGGTGTTGCAATTTTGTGTCTCACCCCAAACTTTTGTAAAAGATTTTCAAATTGTTTGGAGATAAAATGGGATCCTCCATCGCTAATTACTACTCTTGGCACTCCAAACCTTGTAAAAATAATTTTCTTGAAAAACTTGATCACAACTTGTGCATCATTCGTTGGAGAAGCAATGGCTTCAATCCACTTTGAAACATAGTCAACTGCGACCAGAATGTATTGATTTCCAAAAAAAAGACGAAAATGGCCCCATGAAGTCAATTCCCCAGACGTCGAAAATTTCAACTTCTAGAATATTGTTTAGAGGCATTTCGTTTCTTTTGGAAATATTCCCAGTGCGTTGACATTGATCACATTTAGAAACAAAATGATGCACATCTTTAAAGAGTGATGGCCAGAAAAAACCAAATTGAAGAATTTTGAAAGCGGTCTTTTTAGAACTGGCATGGCCACCATAAGAAGAAGAATGACAGTGAATAAGATTGTAACTTACCTCATCTTCTGGGATGCATCTTCTGAATACACCATCAGCTCCCCTTTTGAAAAGGAGAGGTTCATCCCAATAGTAATGTTTAACATCAGAGAGAAATTTCTTCCTCTGTTGGTAGATCAAGTCCGGAGGCAGCACACCAGCTGCAAGATAGTTCACATAGTCGGCATACCAAGGTGCTTCAGTTTGCACCAAAGAGAATAGCTGATCATCCGGAAAGGAATCATCAAGCGGCAGCTCATTCTCATTGTTCTCTTGCAACCTTGACAAGTGATCAGCCACAACATTTTCTGTACCCTTTTTATCTCTTATCTCCAAGTCAAATTCCTGAAGGAGCAAAATCCATCGGATCAACCTCGGCTTAGCATCTTTTTTGTTCAACAAATATTTTATTGTCGAGTGATCCGTGTAGATGATGATTTTGGACCCCACCAAGTATGACCTGAATTTATCAATGGCAAAGACTACCGCCAATAACTCTTTTTCTGTTGTGGCATAATTCACTTGGGCATCATCCAAGGTTCTACTAGCATAGTAGATAGCATGCATCTTCTTATCCTTCTTTTGACCCATAACTGCCCCAACCGCATAGTCACTTGCATCACACATTATCTCGAATGGAAGATTCCAATCCGGTGGTTGCATGATTGGGGCAGTGGTCAAAGCTTCTTTTAACCTGCAAAATGCTTTATGACAAAAATCATCAAAAACAAAAGCTGCATCTTTAAGGAGCAAGCTTGTTAGTGGCTTAGTAATCTTGGAAAAATCTTTTATTGTGATTTGACCATAATCCCCGGCAACGGCGCCAAAAATTTGATAGGCCGCAAGTGCACGGTCTTATCGCGTAATAGAAAGTATCGGTCCACAGGGAGTAAAATGTGATTACTAATCTAGTTTTGATGTTGATCAGCTGAAAGCAAATAGTTTTATAAGAAGGGGTGATTTGTTGATTAAAATTTAAGATAAAGAAAAGCGCCTTGGGATTATGATCAAATCACAATAACGGAATTTAAAACAACCCCTTAACTCTCCTCTATCTTATATTGAAATTCGTTTTTTTAAGGACAAGGTATTCTTTTTGGTGTAATTCAGGTTTCCTTTCGGAATACAAGAACGTGTCTCGAAACAATGACCAAACCTATTATCATGGTTGATCATTGCAGAGACCCATTAAGCGCAACCTTATTGTCCCAAGGCTATCAAGGCTATTCTCATGCTTTGATGCGCCTTGTCTAATTCCATTTGTTCTAATAACAAACTTCACTTCTCGGTACTTCGTTTGATATTTGTTTTATAAAATTAGTACGATGGAATTAGATTAAAAATCAAATTTTAATAAGATAGAGTTTAGTCTTGGAATTGTTTAGGGACCCATCATTGGATTGTTTCCCACAATCCCAATACTAAAAAAGTCTACTCACACATGATCATAGTAGACAAGGGAGTAGAAGAGAATGACATAAAAGATAAATGACAAGAAAGATAAATGACGGAAATGTAAGTTGCGGAATTGTAAATGACAGAATGTAAATGACTTGGAATGTAAATGACAAAAAACAAAGTGCAGAATATAAAGATGCTGGAAAATAAAGAACAGAAACTAAAGTTGCAAGAATTTAAAGTGCAAGAATTATAAAGAACAAGAACTTAATATGAAGAAAGTGAATTTCATAAAACTTAGGAGTAAACTTTGAGTGTAATTTTCAAGTAATCCAAGATGATATTACAGCTGAATTGAGGTGCTTTTTATAGCCTAGAATCAGTAGACAAGTCCTTAAATTCGAATTACAAGCCATGATGAAGAGAATGGGAAAAATTTTGTAATATCTTTTAAATTTTGCATAAGGCGCACGGATCGTGCTTAGGAGGCGCACGGATCGTGCTGCATGTAAGGCTTTTGACATTCTGAACAGCAATAGGGCGCACGGACCGTGCTAGGAGGGCGCACGGATCGTGCGTAACTTGAAACCTTTGGAATTCCCAGCTGCGAGCATCACGCACGGATCGCGCTTGCTGGGCGCACGGATCGTGCGTGCTTTAACTATTTTCTGCACTTGGTTCCCTGCAAACAGGACACACGGATCGTGCTTGGAGGGCGCACAGACCGTGCGTCCACTTAGCTTTTATTATGCTTAATTCTTCTCCTTTTCCTATTGTCTTTTGATCCAATATTCCTCATTTACTCCATATTAGGCCTGAAAATAAAAAGTTACACTTTGTAGTAAAATAGCTCCAAAGTAGAACTACAATCCCACAATTTTTATTTAATTTAAAATGCTAAAAACACACTAAATTAGGACTTATCATACGTACTTCCAACGTAAATCCGCTTTGTATTTTTCAAAATCGGATATACCCTCATCCAGGTAAATCCGATTCATTAAAAGATATAAGCGGATTTACGTAAATCCGATTGCGCATCGGATTTAGCTAAATCTGATTAATTAAAATCGGACTTATTACATATTTGAAGATAATCGGACTTACCTTGCATTTAGGTAAATCCGATTACCAGATAAAGTGGTCCCCCACTAGAGAATCTTGCAAAAGTCAATTTTTGTTATTTATGTCAGGGGTATTTTCGTGATTACGATATTGTGTGGGGGTAGAAGGGAGTTGATGGGGGTATAAAAAAACCCATCATAAAATGTGGGGTCTAAGGAATCGGGCTTCTACTCTTTTAGTTTAGTTAATTAAAAAAATAGCAGATAAGTAAATAAAATAAAAAATAAACAAGTAAATTACAAACACATCCACACAAAAGGCACTTTAAGCACAACACACACACCTAACCTAATCAAACTCACGCAGCCGCACACACACCACCAGAGAAAGAAAAGGCAATTTCAAAGAAGAGAAAGAAATAGAGAAAGAGAGGAAGGAAGAGGAAGAAGCCAAAGTCAGGGAGAGAGGGGAAGAAAGAAACCATGGGAGAGAGATTAAGATTCAAGTTATTCTCAAAAGCTAACCTATTTTCCGGTTTCTTCTTCTTCTTCTTCTTCTTCTTCTTCTTCTTCTTCTTCTTCTTCTTCTTCTTCTTCTTCTCCTCCTCCTCCTCCTCCTCCTCCTCCTCCTCCTCCTCCTCCTCCTCCTCCTCCTCCTCCTCCTCCTCCTCCTCCTCCTCCTCCTCCTCCTCCTCCTCCTCCTCCTCCTCCTCGTCTTCTTCTTCTTCTTCTTCTTCGCCTTCTTCTTCTTCAAGGCCTTCCCATTTGAACCTTTGGAGTCTATGCAACCATTTGGATTCTTCCTCTGCTCTTGTACCCACTTTTTGTTGAAAACAGCTTTGGTTTCTTGTACTTTACCATATGTTATGCTTAAAATCCATTTTCTACTTTTTGTGAAGAGAAAGAAGACCCAGCAAACCCCTATTCTAGGCTTTCACAGTCTCCAAAGTTGTAGTAACTTTATTTATCTTGTATCCTTTTTTTTTGAATTGTATTATGTTTTTTTATTGTTTTAAAATTTTCAGCTTTCTGACTTAAATATCAATATTAGTTAAAAAACGTTTTATAAAACATTTAGGCAACAACAGCAACACACGCATCACGTCCCCTCCCTTTTTCCTTTTTTTTTTTAAAAAAAGAACTTTTGATTGTTTTGTTTTATTAATCTTAATAATAAAAAGAAATAAACCCGCTAAAGGCACTAAAACGACACGCGTAAATGACGAAACTCTCGTAATGCATCACAAACGATTTTTTGGGATTTTATCGAAAACAAGAAAAAAATACTAGTTAAAATTGGGTGTTCATGCCTACTAAATAATAGTAATAAAGTAAAAAGAAAGAAATGCACCGGACTAAAAACGAGATAACGCTAAAGTAGCGATGCGATGAACACGCGGAAATATTAAATATGCTTGAACGGGATTTATTTTATAATTTGTTGTTAAAGGAAAAATAAACAAGAGGTACCGGTTAAATTGGGTGTTCACAATGAGCATAATGGCCTTCCTTCTTGCAATAGTAACAGAGATTGGACCCATATTGGCACTCGCCTCGGTGGAACTTCCCACATTTGGAACACTTGCTGAACTTTGAGGAATCAGATGATTGAGCTTGCTTTCCTTTGCTAATATTCCCCTTTGGTCTTACATTCAGAGTTGATGATCAGCCCCCTTCTTCTTTCCCTTCCAACACTCCCTCTTCTCTTCATACAGCCTTTTGAAATCCTCCTCAGCTACATATGCTTGTTGTACCAAAGCAGCATAGTTGGTGAGAGTGTAAGAACTGAGGCCTTGAGCCACATCTGCACGACGCCCCATCTTATACATCTGCTTCATCCATACTTCATTGGGAGCATAATGTGCCAACTGATAAAATTGAGGCAGCTGTTCAAACTTGGCGGTGTATTCTCCCACCGTCATATCACCTTGCTTGAGGTTCACAAATTCAGTCTGCTTACATAACTTCTTCACTGGGGGATGGTCTTGACTTGATGTTGTCGTTAAGGATGCCTTCGCAGGCTGGGATGCCTTCTAACCGTGCTTCTTTGCTTTTGCTTTTGTTTTTCCCCATTTCTCCTCTTAACCTGATCACGTTTTCTTCTTCGCTGTCCAAGACTGATCACGTTTCACAAACGGAAATTTCGAGGTACCTTCTTTCTCTCTTGTTTAATTTTGACCTATTTTGTGCCTTCGCGCGTTTGAGAGGGGAGGCGATTAGAGAGGGCGAGCAGAGAGAGCGTGATCAGAGAGGGCGAGAAGATGAAGGCGTGATCAGAGAGGGTGAGCAGATGGAGGAGGCGCGCAGAGAGATGAGGCGCGAGCAGATGCTGAGGGGCGAGCAGGAGATGAGGAGCGCGCAGGAGACGAGGGGCGCGCAAGAGATGAAGGGGGCGCAGGAGATGGAGGGGCGCGCAGTAGTTGAGGGAGAGCAGAGATGAGAGGGCGCGCAGATGTTGAGGGAGAGCGGAGATGAGAGGGCGCGCAGATGCTGAGGGAGAGCTGAGATGAGAGGGCGCGCAGGAGTTGAGGGAGAGCAGAGATGAGAGGGCGCGTAGGAGTTGAGGGAGAGCAGAGATGAGAGGGTGCGCAGAGATGCAGGGGCGCGCAGAGAGTGAAGGGGCGCGCAGGGATGCAGGGGCGCGCAGAGAGTGAAGGGGCGCGCAGAGATGCAGGGGCGCACAGGAGCTGAGGGAGAGCAGAAATGAGAGGGCGAGCAGGAGAGTGAGGGGGCGCGCAGAGAGTGAGGGAGAGCAGAGAGCGAGGGACGGGCAGAGAATTGAATTTTCCTTCTCATGCCAAGTCCATCACTTTACTCATCATTTTGATTCCCTCACTTGCTAATTCCATCACTTCATGCATCATTTTATTCCCTCACATGCTACTTTTTGTGACCTCTTCTCTTGTACCCATGAAGTATGCTATCTTCGTGCTAACCCTTTTGTCTCATGACTTTTTCAGGATCAAAAACTTAGCGTGTCTAGGCCGAGACACCGATGAGAAGAAATGTTGTGGTCGGCCCTCCTAGTTTGAGAGAGGGAGACAGAGGAGGCTTTTAGGGAGGTGGTCGGCCCTCCTAGTTGAGCAAGTCTACAACGAGCAAGCTTGAGTACCTAGTGGAGTGACTACTCACTTGTATAATAACGTGGCAACAACACCCACTTTTCTTTTATAGTACCATCATGTGTACTAATTAGGCCCGGTCAGCTATAGTGTCATCACGTGTGCCATCATAGTGAACTAATCATCATTTATCCCATCACATGTGCCAACTTGCACCATCGCACAAAGTAATTTTATGATATCATACTTTGTACAAAGGAAGTGAGTGGACAGGCCTGAGGAGTGTGAGGGAGAACCGAGCAGAGAGCGAGAGAGAGAGAGAGAGAGAGAGAGAGAGAGAGAGAGAGAGAGAGAGAGAGAGAGAGAGCCAGCAACATTAGCCAGAGGGAGGTCCGGTCACCTTTGAGAGGGAGGCCAAGCATAGGTATCCCGCACAAGCATGTATTTCGCAGTTTAGGCCTTCAAGACATCATAATTGGATTTTGAGTTCGACAAAAGAATTGTAGCTCTTCTCTTTGGCTTTCCAACGCATGCTTACACGCCTTAATCGGATAACACGAACAAAGTTATGGTCTGCAGACTAGACAACACCCTTGTAGGGGCGTACCTCTGATGTCCGTGACCTCATAGTCTCACGCCAGCTTGACTTTCGCGCCTTTCTTGGCACTTGATACCCGAGACCTCATGGTCTCATGCTTTGCTAGTGATTTCTCGCGTGTGCACCTTTTCGTTGGACTTAGGCTTTTTTCAAGTAGATAGTCGCTAAGTTTGGCTTGCTTTAGGCAATTGAGTTGTCGACGCCCACCGTGACAATTTGTAATGAAGCATACCCTTAGCACAGTTTACCAAGACTCAGCTCGGATAGAACTCGTCCAAAGTGGTTGTGACCACCAAGGTCAATTTGAAGTATACCCTTGGCACAGTTTACCAGGACTCGGCTCGGATAGAACACGCCCAAGGGGTTGTGACCACCAAGGTCATCTTGAAGTATACCCTTGGCACAGTTTACCGGGACTCGGCTCAGATAGAACTCGCCCAAGGGGTTGTGACCACCAAGGTCAGCTTGAAGTATACCCTTGGCTCAGTTTACCAGGACTCGGCCCAGATAGAACTCACCCAAGGGGTTGTGACCACCAAGGTCAGCTTGAAGTATACCCTTGGCACAGTTTACCGGGACTCGGCCCAGATAGAACTCGCCCATGGGGTTGTGACCACCAAGGTCAGCTTGAAGTATACCCTTGGCACAGTTTACCGGGACTCGGCCCAGATAGAACTCGCCCAAGGGGTTGTGACCACCAAGGTCACTTACTTGTTTTGGCGTGCCATGACACTTTTGACTCCATTACTAGGCACCCTAACTATGGAGTTGGACCCTATTTCTTTCTAGATCATAAGGAATTTTCTTTGGAACAAGTGTTAATGCTAGTGAGCTAGAGTAAAAACTGTAATTGCAAACTGAACTTTGTTAATCATTCATATCGAGCTTTACATTTTGGATTTGCGCCCAAACAACAAAATTCTTAACTAGGCCTAGTTCTAGGTTCAGGTCCTGATGTCATGCTCTCTATTCAGAGTCACGAGTCTCATCCTCTTCTTCATTCACGTACTGGGCGAGCTTCCCTTCGCGGATCAGCTCTTCAATGTCATCCCTGAGGGTGTTGCATTTGTTGGTACCATACCCATAACTTTTGTGATAACGTCAATACTTCTTAGAGGTTCGGCCTTTCCTTTGCACGAGAGGTTCGGGCTGTTTGATGTCCCGAAACTCCGCGTCGACGCATTCGGCAAGGATCTCAGCCTGGGATGTGTTTAGCAGGGTGTACTCTAAGAAGCGACCTTGTCGGGGTCGGGATTCCCGAGGAATTCTCTCATCTTGGGTTCCCTTCTGCCATGGTTCTTCAATGGCCTTGTAAGCCAGCTCTTCCTCCTTACTGCCAACCTTGGCTTCCTCTTGGTACGCCATGTTGTCTTCTTCATAGTCCATGTACTTTTGTGCCTTCCGAAGGAACTCGTCAAAGCTTCGGGGTTTGTTAACCCCCACGTCCCTTTGAAACAGGCTTCCCTTCTTGAGGCCATCCTTCATCCAAAAGAGCCTCCTCTTGTCTTCAAGGTTCCTGACGTTGGCAGCCTCCTTGTTGAACCTTTCCAGATATTCTCTAAGTGTTTCTTTCTCTCCCTGCCTGATTGCCCTAAGAACCTCTTCAGATTTGGGTTTCAACCGGGAGGCAGTGAAACGAGCTGTGAACATTCTCGCCGGCTGACTCTATGAGGAGATGGAGTTTGGCTTTAGCTCTTGAAACCACTCTAATGCGGAATTTTCGAGAGTGAGGGGGGAAGATTTTACAGTGAACAGGCTCCCTGGCGCCTCTATAGCGCATCATCAGGGAGAAATGTGCCAGATGGCGGTTTGGATCTCTGGTTTCATCATACATCTTGAGAGCTGGCAGCTTTTTCAAAGCCCTCGGGATCCGGCATTCATCCACCCTTCGAGTGAAAGGTCCTTCATTGGAAAACCTTCTTGAGTTTCGAGGGGAGGTGTCTTCATAGTCTGAATCTCGATACTTGCGCCGGTCGGGGGATCTCCTCGATGGCGATCCCCGGTGGTGCCTCTGGTGGGTATTGACCCGACTCCTTGACCTCTCACGAGAATTAGGGGATGCACGTGAAGAGGTCCTGGAGTGGGAGTCGTGAAGCTGGTAGGTATCATATGGAGGGGATGGAGGGGTCCTTGGTGGCGAGCCCGATCCTCCATGCCTGCGTCGCCGAGGGGGAGATCGATGCACGTGCCTTCGCCTTGGGGGGAACGATGGATGTGGTGCCTTCGAGGGGGAGACCGATGGCGCCTTGAAGCCACCGTTGTCGGGGGAGGCTGCTCAGGCAGGGAAGCCACACGCCTTTCAATCTGCCTTAGGCGAGCTTCCTGCTGCAGCATAGCTTGAGTGCGATTAGCCAGGAGATCCAAAAGTTGGCTCACATTAGAGGGTTGGGCAGGCTGACTGGTATCCTCGTCAGGCAGGCTGGCGACGTTGCCCTCAGGAGTACCCTCTGGTCGGGGTGCCGGTATGGCAACACTTTGAATCTGGGGTCTGCCTCTGAGAGCCATGGAGTAGCAAGAGAAAAGTTCAAGGAGTAGTGATGATGTGAAAGATAGATATCTCCCACTGTGGTCGCCAATGTTCTGTACCTTGCAGTATTGAGTTGACTGCAGTTGGTAGGTCTCCTACTGCCTTGCCAGAGGTTTGTGTGAGCCCGGGGGGTACCTGCGAAGCCACTCCGACGCTCAAGTCATTATTGAGAATAGATGAGTCATTTAGCTAGGAATCAGAGTATGTACCTTATGAAGGCTATGAAAGCCGATATTTATAGGAAATCGTGTCCGTTTGTAAATCGTCGGATCAGTAGAAACAGTCTCAACCATTCAAGTGTGATGGCCTTAATTGGGCTTGTATGTTGTGGATATGGGCCGAAATGATTGGGCCAATCCATATCCAATTGCTAAGTGCACCTCCTGGTATTGCTGAATAGACCTCCCGGTTCAGTCGAAAACAACAGATTATTTATTTATGATCTAAAATGGATTGTATTGGACTTTGTAGACTGTAGAGTCTTTATATAAAAATCCACCTTTGGAGAAAAACTCGGGGGATTGACTTCTGGTAGACTTAGTGAATTTTCCCCCTTCTTTAGCTTATGAATTCGGTTTTGTGAAGCGGTTTATAAAAGTGACAAGCTTGGTGGAAAGCACCTTCCTTTACCCGTTCTAATAAGCTAAGTTAAGCGGTAAAGAAAGACTTGTATACAAATTTCATAATCCTCCTAATTAAAGAGTCATGATCAAATACTACAACACATTTTTATAAAAGTCCTTTATTTATTTTCTTTTGAGTCAAGAGCTACCACAATAGCCACATATAGGGAAAATCGGAATTGTGAATGATGTATACTAGGTTTGAACCCGGTAGGCCAGTACTAGCGAAACATCTATCTAATACACCCCCATAAGTTTCAGAAGACCCAATCAAAGTCAAAACAGTGATGACGGAAGTCTTTGTGGTTAAGATTGCTTGTTAAACTCCGAAGAAAAATGACTGTTTGTTCAGAACAGCTATTTAGACGACATAATTAATCGCTATTTAGTGCAATTATTTCTTCTAAATAGCAACTCTGAACTAACAGTCTTAATTGCAAAGACTCCAAATGATGAATAGCTGCTATCTAACAAGAATTTCAAACAGCAGGCCCAACTTAGGGTAGGATTATAAAGCAAGCTCAAGAATGAACATTCACGCCGAGAAAGAGTTTATTATCTCTGAGAGTGTAACAAATGATCGTTATCAAACATTGAAAAGTTTGAAGGACTCTACTATTGTCTGCAGTCTGTCTTTCATTTTATCCCATCTTCTCTCATTTGCTCCTGTTGTCAAGGTGTAAAACTTACCTGCAATAATTAATAATTAAAATATAAGTAAAAACATGATATAACTTCCCATTTAGTTTAAGTACTTCTATGTTTTCGTGCCTGTTTGGTTAAACTTCTTCTCACCTCAGAATCCTAAAAAATGTGGCCGGAGGCAATTGTTTTCTATTTTCGCTAAAACTACTCAATGCTTCCTTTTTCCAAACGGAACTTTTCTCCTTGATTTTAGGAGGAATAATCTAAAAACAAACATAGAAGTAAGAATCCAACATACCGTTGCCAATGGAGACAGTGCTGAGAGCATGACGAGTGTAGTTTGGAGCCTTAGCAATGAACTCGAATTGATAATATCTTTTTCCCTCAATATCTTGCTGGAATATTACACAGATGCAGCTAGCTATGATCAGTGTTTTAGACTTTTAGTAGTTCCTAGTAGTATTTACATACACACACCTTGCACATATTCATTAATCACAACCTACCATCAGTGTTTTGCATACAAGAGACATTAATTACAATGCACATATTCGTTAATGCAATTAATGGTGGTAAAAGAAAAACACTTAATTCCTTAAAATGAATCTAGCATAATAGAATGAGCAGTGCTATTTACAGCGAAAAGTTTTCGCTAAAAGCACCCACGAATTACGTGGCCCTGCATAACACCACAAAAAGCGCTGCATAACACTACAAAAAGCGCAGGTCAATGTTTGACTGACCAATAGAAAGCATTTCGTGGAATCTCTCGCTATAAGCAGCATTCTCCTAATAGAATTGTACAGCGAACACATACATGTGTGGCTACTGATCAAATGTCAATACATTAACAAAAACAATAATGACTATAAAAACAAGGAGAAGAGATGTAGGACATCAAACCTCTGTTGCCTTAATTATCTTTGTTTTCTGGGTTGGAGGGGCCAAAACTTTTTTAATTAGAGTTTCAGCAACCTGCAAACAAACTAAGAATAAGCTGAAAACAACTTTCCTTCTTTTTCTAAAAACAATGCAATTCACACTAATATAAGCCTAACCTGTTCAGGAGATCCAAATTCTTTGATATCCTGTTTGCTAGTTGGGATCATAGTTACACTGACGTTTTCGAGTGGTTCAATAACATCTTTGTACACCTTATCTTGACCTTCAATCACTACTTCCTGCCCACTCCCCATGATAAAAGAAGATGAAAGAGCTAACCTTAGCTTCCATTTTAGCCTTTTATTTGATAAATCAACTATCTATAAATATAAAAGCGATACTGGTGCTGATAGAATGTAATAACAATGCTCACCTGCCACCCAAAAGGGTAGAGAAATGAATATCCATCTTTCCTGTCCAAATTTGACAAAAATCCTTTCGCATTCTCTGCAGCAACTGAGCCATATCAAGGGCATATCCTCGGGATGTCAGGCACCAATATTTAGGATAGTCAAGAGGTGACAAAAAACTGCTTAAAATGCAATCTTACAAGAATTTGAGTGTTGGTTGAACAGAAAAACTAATGAGGAAGTAGCTCCAATAGCTATCACTTGGCGCCTTCCAGGAATATCTGCCAAAGTATCACAAATTATTACAAAAATATATATTATGACCAGTCTATGGTAGCAATTCAATGCATAGGAAATTCTCTAACGAAGTTATTTAAAACAATGTGTGGCAATTATTAGTTAAAACTGCTTACATTTCACCATGAATAGCATGTAATTCATAGTATTTGTGCTGCACCTAACACTCTAACACCAAGTTAATGCTCAGTATTCTCATTCTCAAAATGCTTTTCTAATATTGTTTCTTTGAAAACACAAACAAGGTTAAAAATTAAAATAGCCTAGAATCCTGATTATAATGGCAATTGGAAGATCTTATTTCAAGATTATTTGAGTTATCTCATGATATAAGCACTTGCATAAGTGTTTGTAAATTGGAAAAGCTTATAACTTATAAGAACGACTTATGATATGTCCATGAACTGATTTCAACTTGTTTTAATAAATTCCCTAATATAACTTATGAAAATAGCTTATTGGAGCTTACCTCCCATCCACCCCAAATTATTTTGAAAACAAAGGCTAAACACAAATAACTTAATAAATTGCACAATGCATATTCATCAGAAGCAATTTTGCCTACATTGATGACCATGGAATATCAGATACTTATCCTTTGAAAAGTGAACTAAAGAATCAAAGAGCAATAATGCGGTGCATTAAAAGTTCAATTAATTAACAGAGCAGCAGAACAATTCAATTCAAAGCACAAGCAAATTCACCATTAAGATATAACGATAGGTGCAATTAATTCAAATCAGAAATAAGAAAAAGGACCTTGAGAAGGAAAATCGGTTGAAGAAGGAGACGGTTCTTGTGCAGCTTTGACAATGAACGAAATTGCTTGTCTTCTAGATGAACGAAAATTACCGTGCTTCTGGAATTCATAAAGAAAGAAAAATTGAATGAATGAAAGCAGCACTTTAATTAAAATAAAGCATGAGAAAGGGAAAACGAGAGAGAGTACCTAATTACCTGAGGGAAAGAATTTTGAAAGAGAGTACGGTGGAGTGTAGGGGAATTCTGCAGCGACGCCATTGTTGTTGCTTTCTATGTATGTGGTGCAGGACACTCTTCTCACTTTGACTTATCCTTTATATTATTATGCTCAAAAGTTCTATACCACAATCTAGAGACCCCTCCCTTCGACTTCACATACCTTATTTATTGGGAATATTATTTTTATTAACTAACAAAAACGTAAAAACAATGTAGTTCTTTTTAAAAGGATAATAAATAGTGCTTCACCATTTGGGGATGTGATTTTGAATTTGAACCAAGATTTTAAAAACCGGACCGGACCGTCTGGTTCAACCGGTTGAACCGAGAATTGGACCCCTGGCCGGTTGGTTCAACCCCATTTGAACCGCAGGCCAAAAAACCGCCTCAGAACCGGATTGAACCGCCAAGAACCGCTTTGAACCGGGAAAGAACCGGGAACCGAACCGGGTTGAACCGCCCGAAATGCAATTTTTTATTTTTAAATTTACTTTTTTCTCCAAAATTTAATATTTTTTATTTTTTATTTAATAAATTACTTATCCGGTTCAACTATGGTTGGACCGGTTGAACCGATTGAACCATGAACCGGAGGTCTCGCCGGTTCGATCTCCGGTCCGATTTTAAAAACATTGATTTGAACATGAACGTTATTAAAGCCACTTCTCAATTTGAGGCACTTTTAGTTTTACACCCACAAAATTCCCAATCTATTGTTTTACACAACAGTTTTGAGATAGGTCGTACATGACATGTATGACTTTATCTGAGAAAGTTGAAGTCTCACATGTCATGTACGACTTCAATATTTCTAAACAATATATGTTATAGTAAATGTAATATACTTTTTATAAGTGGTATCTTAAATCCTAGTTTTAGTGTATGTAGGTGAAGAATATGGATGTCGAAGACAAAAAGGACCAAAACATGGAGAAACAAGGCCGCTCAGCGGGTGTGGCTATAATGAATGGTGTTTTTGAATTTTTAGAGTTGCTAAACCGTCTTATAATCGCTAACCGGGTATGCTGATACGTTTCAACTTGAAGAGTTCTTTGAGTCGCTTAGTGAGCCTATGTTCACTAAAAGAGCTTGTCACTTAGTGAACCTGTCCAAAACGATATAAAAGGAAAGAAAACAACATTTTTTTTTGAGAAATAGAGCTTTAGGTATTAAAAGGACAAAGACTGCAACGTCCAACGTCATCTTGGGGAATTAAGGGTATGAAGTCTAAGAAGGTTTTTATCTTTGTTTCATAGCTACCACGAAAATGAATATATATAGTTTTATACATTGATTGAGTGATTGATTAGTGTTTTGTTACTAGTCATAGTCTGAACGTATGTAACATGAACTTAGATTTTGTTCTGTAACTTGCAGTGATGGGTGAACTGCAGTTGGTAGGTCACTTATTGCCTGGCCGGAGGTTATGCGAGCCCGGGAGAGGTACCTGCGAAGCCGCTCCGACGCTCAAGACAGTATTGAGAATAGATGAGTGATTTAGCTAGGAATGAGAATCCACCTTATTATGGCAATGTGAGCTGGTATTTATAGGAATTCGTGTCCATTGTGAGCCGTCAGATTGATAGAGTTGATCTGAGCCATCCAAGTATGATAACCACAATTGGGCTTGCATATGGTGGATATGGATCAAAGTGATCGGGCCAATCCATGTCCAAATGCTGAATGGGCCTCTTGGTCCAGCTCAGAACAGTTGCCCCCAAGCCGAGATTATTCCAAAGGATGGTCTTGGCTTGAAGGATTTTCGTTGATTCGTCTGACGCGATGGCTCGTATGCCTTGTCAGGTCGTGCAAAATGTCTTTGTTTGACGACAATATACTTTTGCTTTTGATCTTTGAGAAAAAAGAAAAATGATCTTATTACTTTTTTCACCCACCCTAAGTAAGTAGGTCTTCATCTCTTGAATCACTCTTCGGAAATTTTTGAGAGAGGTGTGTGAGCAAGCTTCTTTTCTTCCCCTCTTGGGTAAATGTATGTCTTCTTCCTTCTTCTTTTAATGCACACTATGGCCATAAGAAAATTGTGAATCATCATTAATGCTTGAAGTTCGTAATTCGTGACCATACGAGATGCTTCTTAACCGTGACCATGGCTCATCAAACTGTGATCATGATATATGTGAGAACCGTGACCATAGGAGATGTTTTATAATCCGTGCACCATGGCTAACTTTTCATAAACCGTGACCATTGTTGGGGTTTCGCGAGATCGCCATCAAGATGACATAACCTCGGAGCGGAATAACCCCTTGCCAAGGAACACGTAAGCACAAAATTTTCACAATAGGTTCATATGTTTACCTCTTGAAGCGAAGAGGAGACAACGGAGATGACCACCAGCACCACGAAATCGCAGCACCTCTACTCAGTCCACGCAAGTGATCACCTTCAGAGTTCTGTGCTAGCAGCTCTAAGAGGAAGGAGGCGCCAACACTTGTGTGTTAGGGTTTGATGTAGTACATCACTTATGTACTCTTCCACTATATCTTGGTGGGCCTATTGGGCTTTGTACTTTACAAGCCCAATTCCTTTCCCCTCATTTGTTTATTTAATTAAATCAGATTTAATTAAATAAATCTCCGATTAATCACTTTATGCGTGTGACCCTATAGGCTTCCATTAAATTGGCAATAATATTAAATTAATATTTGCATATTATAAACAGTGAGTGGTATCTAGCAATGCGTCACTGCTACCCAATTTATGGAATAATCGATGGTCTGATTAATACCTTCCTGCGACCACAAATTACTGTGACGTAATTGTCCCTTCATCCAAATGCCTTAGTTGAACACAAGGCATAATTAGTGTCATCCTTGTTATGTTCAACTATTTGTTTCTCGATTCCCGAGTATACGTCCAATCACTAATGGGCCCCAATATCTCATATTGGCCCATTAAGGCGTGGCCACGCATATTTCACGTATCGCTCTATCGAGAGGCCTGAGGCATAACTCCTGTTATGCAGGAGGGATGAATCCTATCTACATCACTCACACCCCTCCACATGATTCGTTGCAGGCCCAATAACCACCGTTATGATTGTCCTGTTACAGACAATGTTTGATGGCCTTAAAGCCTACAACTCTTCGTGTAGGGATCGTAGTGACTTCAAGTCGAAGGACTACTCACAATGGTCGCATGAGAATAACTAATGACACTTGCATAACTATTATGTAGCATTCTCATAGCGGGTCAATCCAGTACAAATATTACTCCTAATACTTATACCTATGTGAAGACTTGATATCCCATATCCATGACCCGTGAGATACGGTCATCAGTCCACTCACATAATAGTCTCAATGCATTACTGTTGTCCTAATTAACAGTAATACTTGACTATGGATACTTTAAGAATAGTGTCTTTATGTTTAATGGGGTCTCACGATTAAGTCACACTTAATAATCCATTAAACAAATCAACTATTCTAAGGACTTTATTATGTTCTAAATAAATCCACATAATAAATAAAATGCCTCATATCATTATATAAATAATAATAATAAATGTCATGATTCAAAATAATAACCAAGGAAAAAAAGGTTGGCCTCTAGGGCTAACTCTAACAACCATGACTTCCCTTAAGCAGACCGTGACCATGATTTTCTTCTTTAAAGGCCACAAACTATGACCATGGTCACATCCGAACAAATCGTGACCTTGGCGGCTATGGCACCCAGGAGCCAACACAAACCGTGAATTTGTATGAACTTGGCGCCCATGGCGCCTAGAAGCCAACACAAACCGTGATCTTGCATGAACTTGGCGCCCAGGAGCCAACCCAAACCGTGATCCTGCATGAACTTGGCACCCAGGAGCCAACACAAACCGTGATCTTGGAGCTTGAGTCACAAACCTTGGCGCCCAGCAGTCACACCCATGACCTTGCTAGCCCAAACCTTCATCTTGGCGCCCTTGGCGCCCAGCAGGGAGAAACCGTGACGTTGCTTAATGCAAACCGTCACCTTGGCCCCCTTGGCGCCCAGCAGCACAAACTGTGACCATAGCATAACCGTCACCTTGGCGCCCTTGGCGCCCAGCACCACAAATCGTGACCACGCATAACCCGTCACCTTGGCGCCCAGACCAAACCGTGACCATGCTCTATAGAACCCCGTCATCTTGGTGCCCAGCAGCACAACCCGTGACCATGCATAACTCGTCACCTTGGCGCCCATACCAAACCGTGACCATTCTCTATAGAACCCGTCACCTTGGCGCCCTTCACTTGCAAACCGTGAACATGGGATCTTGGCGCCCTTCACCAGCAAACCTTGATCATGGACCTTGGCGCCTTGCACCAGCAAACCTTGATCATAGAACCGTGACCTCATGGTCTCACGCCCTACTGGTGATTTTGCGCGTGTGCGCCTTCTCGTTGGACTTAGGATTTTTCCGATAGACAATCGCTATATTTGTCTTGCTTTAGGCGGTTAAGTTGTCGACGCCTCTTGGGACAATTTGTAATGAAGTATACTCTGAACAGAGTTTACCAAGACTCGACCTGGATAGAACTCGCCATAAGGGGTCGTGACCACCAATGTCATCTTGAAGTATACCCTTGGCACAGTTTACCAGGACTCGGCCCGGATAGATACTCGCCCAACGGGTTGTGACCACCAAGGTCAGTTTGAAGTGTACCCTTGGCACAGTTTACCAGGACTCGGCCCGGATAGAACTCGCCCAAGGGTTTGTGACCATCAAGGTCACTTAGTGGAAAGAATTATGAGATTCTTGCTTTGGTAAATAGGAAAAATGCAAACGAGCATGGTGTCTTCCTTTGACCAGTATTTTTACTGATGGTCTTATTTGTTTCGGCGTGTCGTGGCACTCTTGATTCATTTGCTAGGATTGGAGGTGCACGTCAACGCTTGCCTACTTCGTGTGATCTTGCATCCAGAGACGTATTTGCAAAACCATTGTCTTGGAAAGATGGTCTTGGCTTAGAGTTAATGTCGAGGTTGCCCCTGCGAGGTAGGCAGTCCTTCCTTGCAGGCTATGTTGGGTCTCAAACTTGTCTTGCTCTACCCCTAACTATGGAGTTGGGCCCTTTTTCTTTCTTGTCCTTAAGGAATTTTCTTTGGAACAAGCGTCAATCTAGTGAACTAGAGCAAAAACTGTAATTACAAAATGAACTTTTAATCATTCATATCGAGCTTTACATTCTGCATTTGTGCCCAAACAGTAAAATTCTTAACTAGGCCTAGTTCTAGTTTCCAGTCCTGATGCCCTGCTCTCTATTCAGAGTCACGCGTCTCATCATCTTCCTCATTTACGTACTGAGCGAGCTTCCCTTCGCGGATCATTTCTTCAATGTCGTCCCTGAGGGTGTTGCATTTGTTGGTACTGTGCCCATAACTTTTGTGATAATGCCGGTACTTCTTAGAGGTTTGGTCTTTCCTTTGCACAAGAGGTTCGGGCTGTTTGATGTCCCGAAACTCCGTATCGGTGCATTCGGCAAGGATCTCAGCTTGGGATGTGTTCAGCCGAGTGTACTCTGAGAAGCGACCTTGTCGAGGTTGGGGCTCACGAGGAGTCCTGTCATATTGGACTCGCTTCCGCCATGGTTCTTCAATGGCCTTGCAGGCCAGCTCATCCTTCTTGCTGCCAACCTTGGCTTCCTCTTAGTATGCCATGTTGTCTTCTTCATAATCCATGTACTTTTGTGCTTTCTGAAGGAACTCATCCAAGCTTCGGGGTTTGTTATTCCCCACGTCTCTTTGAAACAGGCTTCCTTTCTTAATGCCATCCTTCATCCAAAAGAGCCTTCTCTTGTCTTCAAGGTTCTTGACGTTGCCAGCCTCCTTGTTGAACCTTTCCAGATATTCTCTAAGCGTTTCTTTCTCTCCTTTCCTGATCGCCCTGAGTACCTCTTCAGATTTTGGCTTCAAGCGGGAAGCGGCAAAGCGGGTTGTGAATATGGTGGCCAACTGCCCCCAGGATGAAACCGAGTTTGGTTTCAACTCTTGGAATCAAGCTAGTGCTGAATCCGTGAGAGTGAGGGGAAAGATCTTGCAGTGGACATATTCCCTTGCCCCCCGGTATCTCATCATGACAGAGAAGTAGGTCAAATGCCTGTCAGGGTCCCCAGTCCCGTCGTACGTTTTGAGGGCTGGGAGCTTCTCTAAGGTCCTCGGAATTGGGCAGTCGCCAACCTTCCTAGGGAAGGGTCATTCATTGGAGGTCCATCGTGAGTTGTGAGGTGACCATTCCCCGAGATCTATGTCTCGAAGGTCACGTCGGACTAGATAACTCCTCGAGGTAGATCTTTGGCGATGCCTCTTGTGGGTATTGGCTCGGCTCTGCGACCTCTCGCGAGAATTGGAGGTTGCGAGCGATGAGGACCTGGAGAGAGACTCCTCAGGCCAGTATGTACCGTCCGGCGAGGTTGGAGGTGAATCTGATCCTTGGTGCTTGTCGCGTCGAGGAGGAGAGTGGCGAGCTCGCTTCCGTCTAGGTGGAGAGCGATGATTGTGATGACGCCTGGGTGGAGATCTGCGGCGCCTGGAACTCATTGTCCTTGGGGAAGGGGTGTTCCAGCGAGGATGGGGTTGCTCAGGCATGGCTGTCATTCGTCTCTCTATCTGCCTGAGGCGCCCTTCTTGCTGCAACATAGTTTGGGTGCGGTTGCACAACAGGTCCAAGAGCTGGTTGATGGTCGCCGCATCCCCAGGTTGGACGGGGATCTGGATAGAGGTTGGCTGGGGTGCCGGGACCTGAATGTCTTGGTCTGGCGTGGGAGCAGCAAGGCCTTCGGGAGTGCCCTCTGGCAGGGGCTGTAGAGCGGGAATGCTTTGGACTCGGGGTCTACCTCTGGGTAGCATGGGAAAGCAGGAGAAAGTTCAAAAAAATTGAGATGGTGTGAAAGATAGATATCTTCCACTATGGTCGCCAATGTTCCGTACCTTGCAGTGTTGGGTGAACTGCAGTTGGTAGGTCACCTGTTGCCTGACCGGAGGTTAGTGCGAGCCCGGGAGGGGTACCTGCGAAGCCACTCCGACGCTCAAGTCAGTATTGAGAATAGATGAGTGATTTAGCTAGGAATGAGAATCCACCTTATTATGGCAATGTGAGCTGGTATTTATAGGAATTCGTGTCCGTTGTGAGTCGTCAGATTGATAGAGTTGATCTGAGCCATCCAAGTATGATAACCACAATTGTGCTTGCATATGGTCGATATGGATCAAAGTGATCGAGTCAATCCATGTCCAAATGCTGAATGGGTCTCTTGGTCCAGTCCAGAACAGATTTAAACTTTGATTGCAAAATAGACATTCAAGCACATATTAGGATTAATCACTTAAAGAACTTGATATTAGGAATACAATTGGTTCTATAGTTGTTAAATAATAATTAGAATCTAATGTTATTTCCACACTTAAATTGTAGAGGGATTATTGTTTACGTAAAAGGCCCTAATATTATTTAATAGAATGAAAGTATTGTACACACATAAATGTTACGAGAGGGAACAGATTTGGTGCCTTGATTGCGCCATGCCTTTTGCTGCCTTCACTTTACTCACAACCATTAGATAAATCTTGTGATCTTAAATACGCCGCGTGTACACTCTTTAAATCAAAACTTATCGAGACAAAACCTCCCACAGAACTGAACTCGTAGAAGCAGCAACGCCGCTCCATCGTTTAACGCTGCCCCACCATCTGACGTTGCCGCGACGCCCCACCGCTCTAGCCACCGCGCCGTTCAACTGATTCGGTCGCCACATTGCTGCCGCCACGCTGTTAAGTGCCAACTCGCAAAATCAGAGATGGAGATCGCCGCTCTTTGCTCCGATCTCTTTACCTCTCCCGACGCCACCTTCTCCGTGATTGTCACTATCATGCGACACTGCTACCCCAAGACTGTTGTTATTTTCCATCACCAAATGCTCCATCTAAGCTTAAGGAAATCCCTTCTGAGAGGGAAATCAGCAACCCATCACGAATTGGTTCTAATTTGGTTATAATTTGTAAAAAATTTTGATTGAACAGAGATTGTAACTTGAGGATTTGGTAATCATGAATTGGTATTGTGCTGGTTTGGCGCATAATGAATTAATATTGTGGATTTGTGAATTTGAGGATTTGGTTCTAAATCGGAGGGGAAGCGTCACTTGCAGCGGAGAGACGGTGGAGCGGCGTGACTGAGCGGAGGAAGAGGAACGTTATGAATTGGGTGTATTTTAATATTTTAATTAATATTTTAAAAGGAGAGGACACATGGCAGCTTTTTGTACATAGGATGCATCCAACAGATCACATTGAAGAAAAGGCAGCAAGGTAGCGCGCCCCCAAGTCACTGAATCCGCTCCCGATCTTAACTAACTCGAACATAACTCAAGACCAGACTCAATAATTAGCTCGTTTGACTTAGTTTGCGAACATAATGAGTTAAATTTTGAGCTAAAGATTGAAGCTTGATAAAATTGATTTTGAGGTGAGTAGAATTGATTTTGAATTTAAGCAAAAATTCCTATTTTTTTTGTCGAATAAAATTAGTTGAGCGTGAAACCGACACAATTATTTATTACTTTTTTTTGTTGTAACACAATTTTTTATATTTATACGTCAAACCTGTATCCTCAAAAGTAATTTTGTGTCAAGTTGGAGAGAGAGAGAGAGTGACACGTAAAATATGCTAATCTTCTAATCTAATATCTAATCTAATCTATCTAATCTAATATATTTATTTATACAAATATATCTATTTATACAAATAAATCTACTATGAAATTACCAAGACACGTATCTAATTTAAGGGTAAAAATGTCATTACCCTCTCTTTCTTTTGTTTTCTTCTTACATTCTCTTTCTTTCTTTTTTCTCTTTCTTCTTACACTCTGTTTTATCATTTTTACTTTTCTCTTACACTCTTTTTCTTCTTTTTTCTTTTTACTTTACTATTACTTTTCCCATAAACAATTCTTATCTTTCTCTTATCACTCCACTTTAGTTTTTTTTAACCAAATTTCTAAATTTATACAAACATTACTCTACTAAAATTACCTATAAAAATGTAAATGAGTCAAGTACCGATTTATTGACTGTTTAAACTACTGATTAATATTTAAAAGAAATATTTCTTACTGATAATCTACTATCTCTCTTTTACTATCTACTATAATCTACTAATCAACTAAAATAATCAATTGAAACTACGAGATAACTGTACTGGTATATAAAAAACACGGGATAACTGCACTGATATATAAAAAAAACGAAATTAATATTTGTCATTGATAATTAAAATTTTTGAAGACTACTACTACAAACCTGCTATCTAAAAAACAAGAAGATTTAACGACTATTTAAACTACTAATTAATATTTAAAACAAATATTTCTTATTGATAATCTATTATCTAACTTTTACTATCTACTATAATCTACTAATAAACTAAAATAATCAATTGAAACTACGAGATAACTGCACTGATATATAAAAAAACACGGGATTAATATTTGTCATTGATAATTATAATTTTTGAAGACTACTATAAACATACTATCTAAAAAAATAAGAAGGCTTAATGACTATTTAAATTGATTAATATTTAAAACACGCGTGACAAATATTTGTCACTAATACCTAAAAAAGGACAAATAATTGTCACTAATATATAAAAAAACACGGGATAAATATTCCTTATTGATAATCTACTATCTATCTTTTACTATCTACTATAATCTACTAATCAACACAAATAATCAATTGAAACTATGAGATGACTGCACTTATACTTAAAAGAACACGGGATAACTGCATTGATATATAAAAAACACGGGATCACAACACTGATATATAAAAAAACACTGTACTAATATATAAAAAAAACACGGGATAACTGCACTGATACATTAAAAAACACGGGATAACAACACTGATATATAGAAAACACTGCACTGTTATATAAAAAAAAACACCGGATAAATGTACAGATTGTTTTTAAATGATACTTTTATATTTTTAGATTTTAATATTTATCTATTTTTTATTTGAAACTCCTTTTTTATCTACTTTAAATTTGTCTTTATTTTCACAGGGTAATGTTTAGACTATTTAAACACTGTTTAAGTTCATTCATAAAAAGAACACGACAGCACTCGTGCATATCTATATAAGAAAACCTACTAAAAGACAATTATAGACATTTTAATTTTTTGACACATCACCACTTTTGTAGACAATAATGTCTTTTAATTTTATTTCTCATTTTTTAATTCTATTTTCTATTCCTTTCTCACTCTCTCTCTCTCTCTTTCCATCTCACATTTTCCAATATTTCTCACATTTGACACATCTACTATTTGTGGACCCCGCACCATTTATTTAAAAATTTTTATTTTCCCAATATTTTTTTAATCTACTATATAATATAATATGATTAAATTAATATTAAATTATCTACAGTTTACTCCTATTTACTATAATCTATTGAAACTATTAAAACAATCAATTTAACTACTAACAACTCAACAAAAATTCAACCACTATCAAAAATTCAAAGATAACTTTTTTAAATAATTTGATAATTTAATTAAAATGATTAAGTTGATATTAAATGATCTACAATTTACTATTTACTATAATCTACCGAAACTACTAAAACCAGTCAATTTAACTACTAGCAATTGTCAAAAAAAATTAACTACTAACAAAAAAATTCAAAATAACTTTTTTTTAATCTTTTTGAATAATTTAATTAAAATGTCTAAATTAATATTAAATGATCTAAAATTTACTATTTATGATAATATGTCTATTAAAACTACTAAAATCAATCAATTTAACGACTAACAATTATCACAAAATATAACCATTATCAAAAATTCTAAATTTTTATTTTATAATTTAAAAATTTAATTAAGATGATTAATTTAATATTAGATGATCTAAAATATACTGTTTACTATTTACTATGATCTATTGAAACTACTAAAAATCAATTTAATGATTTAATTAAGATGATTAAATTAATATTAAATGTTCTAGAATAAAAAAGTAAACAAGTGGCAACGGGAGTGACAACGAAAGATTGACAACGGGAGCGGCAGTGCGGGAGACAGCGAGAGATCTACTATCAACTATCTATCTAATATCTATTTATACAAATATATCACACTTAAACTACCCAAACAAGCCTCCACATTCACTTGGCACCTAGTCTTCCTAATCTAACTTTAAAGGGTAGCAGTGTAAGTTGTCGAGTCAAAATCTAATATCTATTTATACTAATATATCACACTTAAACTACCCAAACAAGCCTCCACATTCACTTGACACCTGGTCTTCCTAATCTAACTCCAAAGGGTAGCAATGTAAATTGACGGGTAAAAATTATTAATCACTATTAACTTTTCACAACAGCTTTATTTCACTCTTCCACAAAAAAGAACAGCTTTATTTCACTTCCATCAATTTTCATTTCCCGTAGCCACTCTATCTCAATTCTATCAACTCTCTTCATCACTTCCCATCAACTCTCCCTCAATTGTCATGTTGTGGTATAACCTTGACTGTTTACTAATTTTTTCTTCCCACGTATTACTTGCCTTTAAAAATAAACTTTAGTTTTGTCATGGTCATAATTTGCAATTAACTTTTAATTTGTGCTGCTCTATTATATATCTCAAAAAAATTATTCATAAGCTAGCATAACTGTTTTAGTTTTACTTTAATTTTGGAATTTTATCTCAGCTTTTATCTTTGGTTGTTAAAACTAAAAAAACAAATCTAGAAGTCTAATACCTAGCGAGGCAGGCCTTAGGCATTAAATGTAGCATGGTTTTACTTCTTTATTTTCTACCTTTTTAACTCTTTTTAACCTTTTAGAAGTTATGTTTATTTCTTCTTATTTCATAGATCTACTTGATTTTTAGCACCGGTTTGTTAAATATCTGAATGATGAAGTTAAGTGTGTTCAAGAGTTCTAGCAGTAACAATTCCATATTAACCATGTCTCTCTGCACTAAGGATTCACAATATTCATGTTATAAAGTTCAAAATAATAATCTCTTATTTAGAGGTCTACACACATTATAGAAGCAGACATCATGCACGGGCTTTAAGATAATCTCTTCTTTCTCATGTAATTAAAGATAATAAATGTTATTATCTTTATGTATGTGTCACTCTATCAATCATCTAACTTTCCTGTTTTGTGTGTGCTGAAAATGATTGTTAATGACTTTGATGCCAACCTAGCTGGGACGAGAGTCACTATAGTGATGTTTTTGCATACATATATAGGATTGTTTTTATTTCATTTCGGTTATAATGTTGTTTATGTTCATGGGTGTTGGTACAATCCCCCATGTTTTTTTTGTTTATTTTCCCTTTTTTATTAATAAAATTTAGGAGAAGTACTCTTTTTCCTTCTCATGTTTTTTCCCTAAGGAGGGTTTTGCATGAGAATTATTTAATGATGCTCTATATCCCTTTTTTTTTGCTTTTAAAAAAACCATCTAACTTTCCCTAACCTTTCATATGTAATCTAGTTTTCCTTAACTTTAGGTTTTTTTTATGAGAGAGAAAAGTAAAAAAGGAGGGAAATAAGATGAGAGAGAATGTGTTAGAAGAGATAGAGAGATTGATGGAAAGAAAGTTAGTAGGAAGTTCCCTCAAAAGAGTTAGAAGATCTCTTCCCCCTACTTGGCACAACAAAGACTTGTGAGGATTTAAATTTCGTCAAAAGTGATCACACTCTTTTGTAGGAGCAAGAATGTGAAATAATTCAATTATAGAATTAGAAAATGAATACACAAATGATTGGAAAAATTGAATTCTACTCGTGATACTTCATTTCACTGCCCGATGGGCTATTTATACAACAACTGATAACAAACTGCTCTAACAGAAATAACTGTCAACTGACAGTTTAAAAAACTAATTGTTACAGCTCTTACAACATTCAGTGATACAACATCCCTAACAACATCTGATGCTATAACATCTCTATAGGCTAACAAGAATTACAACATATTTAACACACTTCCCTAATTCTTGTTTACAAAATCTATCATTCCTAAATTTCCTCTCAAATCAGAGAACACTTCCCCATTTGAGGGGGTTGGTTAGAATGTCTGCCACTTGAAGCTTTGTGCTACAATACTCAACCTTGAGTTTCTACTTGTTTAATTTATCTCTTAGGAAGTGAAAACGTGTCTCAATGTGTTTGCTGCCATGTGTGACAGGGTGCTTAGCTAGATTGATTGCTGACTTGTTATCAACCAACAAAGTCACAACTTCATCTTCAATCTCCAGCTTCAATTCATGTAGTAATGCATCAAGCCATGCTGCTTCACATGTTGCCGTTGATGCAGCAACTATTCCGTCTCACATGAGGACAATGCCACAATAGATTCCTTCTTAGAACACCAAGAGATTGGTGTTTTCCCCAGCTGAAAAACTTAACTAGTTGTGCTCTTGCAATCATCATTATCTCCACTCCAATCTGAGTCAGAGTAACGCAAAATGCTAGCACTTCTAGTGCAGCCAGCACTAGGAAGCAGAATTCCCCAATTCAGGGTTCCTTTAATGTACCTCGTGATTCTTTTTGCTGCTAAGAGATGTGAGACTTGATGTTTCTTCATGTACCTGCTTATCAAAATAACAGAATACATCAAATCAGACCTTGTATTACATAAGTACTTGAGTGATCCCACAATCTGCCTATACTCGGTTGCATCAATCAATTCTTCTAGACCATCCTTTTCTAGCTTCAAGCCTGTCTCTGTTGGTGTTCTTGCAGCATTGCAATTCTCCATTTCAAACCTCTTAAGAATATCAGTGGCATACTTGTGTTGATGCATGACAATTCCCTCATCAATTCTCTTGAACTCAATCCAAAGGAAATATGATAATTCCCCTACATTAGTCATTTCAAATTCCTTCTTCATTTGGAATTTGAAGTATAAAATGCTTGTTTCCTTGCTGTCTACAACCAGAAGATCATCAACATAAAGGCAAATAATAAGCACAACAGTATTCGCATCATTCTTCAAATATACTCCATGTTCACTTGTGCATATTTGGAAGCCAATTTAACATAAGAAGCTATCAATTCTCTTATTCCAAGCTCTTGGAGCTTGCTTCAATCCATAGAGTGCCTTTCTTAGCTTGTAAACCTTTTCTTCATGTCCTTGAATCTCAAAACCAGGTGGCTGTCTAATGTAAACCTCCTCCTCAGTTAGCCCATTCAAAAATGCTGATTTGACATCCATTTGATGCATCTTCACTGCCTCAAGCTAGCAATGACAACAACAATTCTGATTGTTTCCATTCTAGCCACTGGGGAAAATACTTCTTTATAGTCTAGGCCAGCTCTTTGCTGAAATCCTCTTACTACTGTTGTCGCCAAACACTTGATTCCTAGCCGTGGGATCGGCCGGAGGTTTGGACAATTACGACTCCTCCGTCTCTTCAAGCAATTGCATCGAGGAAGGAACACTATTCCTCGGCTATGGGTTCCCTAACTCATTCAAAGAGTGTTAGGATAGGTGAGAGGGACATGTGGTTTGGATTATCTAAAGGCAGAAAACTTAAAGAAAAATAGTAAAGGATAAAAGTAAATTGCGAGAAAAATAGTTGATTGATTGATGTGTTTTCGAAATGTACAGTGCTACTATATATATACACGAGCCTTCGTTAGCCACTATTCGAGCCTACAACTGCCCACCATTGGATTAACCAAGATCAACGGTCCTCATTGCTCTAATCTCTAGAAACTCAAAGATATTTTCCCCGACCTCACTTGCACGGGTTAGTGGGGTCAAACTGCTTTGCTCCTATTTCTATGACGCTACAATCTTTGCTGACCTTAACCGCTTCAATGTTGGGTCCTCGTGCATTGTATGCTTGTGCTCCAAGCAAACCTTTTTTGCCTCAGCTACAACTTCCTCGGCCTTCGGCCGTTGCACTACAAGAAAATCGCGGATTTCCGGCGGAAAAAATCAACCGGAAATGTTGCTTTCCGGCGGATTTTTTCCGCCGGAAAATCGTTCGCAGGTAACGGTTACCGGCGGACTATCCGTCGGTAATTTCCGGCGGATTTTTTTTTTCAAAAAAAAAAATCCTCCGGAAACACACATTACCGACGGATTTTTCCGCCAGTAATTTTCGACGGATTTTTTCCGTCGGTAATGGAAGTTTCCGGCGGTTTTTTAAATTATTTTTTGAAAAATCCGCCAGAAATGCACATTACCGGCGGATTTTTCTAAAAAAAAGTTAATTTTTTTTTTAAAAACATTTTTTGTTTTGAAAAAACCGTCGGAAGTGCACATTAGCGGCGGATTTTTTTTTAAAAAAATATTAATTTTTTTAAACAAAAATTTATTATTTTTTTCAATTTTTTCGAATTTTAAAGTTTAATATGTATTTTAATAAAAAGTAAGAAAAAAGGAAAATGAATTAGAATATGAGAAAAATTATATAGAAGAGAATGAAAAGAAGTAAATGAATCAGACTGTAGAAGTAGGAAGGAATAAGAATGAAAGAGTAAGAAGAAATAAGAATGAAGGAATGATAATGAATGAGAATGAAGAATAAAGAAGAATGAAGGAGTAAGAAGGAATAAGAATGAAGTAGAGTATGAGAAGTAATAATATAGGAGAGAATGTGAATAAAGAAGTAAGAAGAAATAAGAATGAAGGAGTGAGAATGAATAAGAATGAAGAAGAAAGGAGAAATATAAAAAAGAGATATGTAGAGAAATTTATGGAGATGAGAGTATGAGAAAGAAGAAGAAAGATAAGATAGAGAAAATGTAGAAGAGAATGAGAAGGAAATAAATAGTGAAATGAGAGGAGTGTAGGAGAAATTTTTATTTATAGGCGGATTTTTTTCCCTCCGAATTTTTCCGGCGGATTTTTAAAAAAAAAATCTTTTTTTTTTAAAAAATCCACCGGAAAATCTGGTGGTCACATTTCCGACGGATTTTTTTTTAGAAAAAAAGTTTTTTTTTTTTAAATCTGTCGGTAATGTTAAAAATCCGCCGGAAATGTATGGACGGGAAAAAAATCCGCCGGAAAGACTATTTTTTCCGCCGGAAATACCAAAAATCTGCCGGAAATGTACCGACGGAAAAAATCTGCCGAAAAAACGTGTTTTTCTTGTAGTGTTGGTGCCCTAGCCGAGCTGCCTTGTAATAAAGGCTTCCTCCACCCGAGTTCCATGTCACCTCGGTCTATTTTATCATTCCCTACGGGGTTCAGCCTTCTTAATATATTTCTCATGTCTCCACACCGAGCCTTTCCCCTTAGTTATCTTTCTGGCAAATATTCTCTATCCATGCTCCAATGTTTTCATAGCTTGCCTCGGCTCACCCTAGCCTCGGACCCCTCATTTTCCCTCGGCCAACAACTTAATTTATTTTGTGTGTTGACAACCACAAGTCTTGCTTTGTATTTGAGAATTTCTCCATTTGGATTCTCCTTTACATATACACCCATTTGACACTAATACTCTTGGTGGATTTTTTTCGTCGGTAAAATTTGAATTTCCGGCGGATTTTTTTAAAAAATAAATCTGCCGGAAAATCAAAAAAACCACCGGAAATGTCGCCGGAACATTTTTGGCGGATTTTTTTGAATTTTCGGCGGATTTTTTTAAAAAAAAAATATAAGAAAACCACCAGAAATTCAAAAAAACCGTCGTCGGAAATGTCGCCGGAACTTTTCCGGCGGATTTATTTTTTTTAAAAAAAAAAACTTTTAAAAAAACCGTCGGAAATTCAAAAAAACCGCCGGAACATTTCCGGCGGATTTTTTTTAAAATTTTTTTTCTTAAACAAACCGCCGGAAATTCAAAAAAATCCGCCGGAAATGTCACCGGCGGATTTTTTGAATTTTTTTAAACAAAATCCGCTGGAAATTCAAAAAAATCCACCGGAACTGTTAAAAATCCGCCGGAACGTTTTGAACTTCCTATAAATAAAACTTTCTCCTACACTCTTCTCATACTCTAATTTCACTCTTTATTTCCTTCTCACTTTCTCCTACACTCTTCTACATTTCTCTTTTCTTCTTCCTTCTCATTCATTCTCACTTATTCATTCTTCTTCCTTCTCACTTCTTCTTATTTCTTCATTCTCATACTCTCCTCCATTCTTATTCCTCCTCACTTCTTCATTCTTATTCTCTCCTATATTATTTTTCCATACTTTTTTTCATTCTTTTTTTTACATCTTCTTCCTTCTCATTCATTCTCACTTATTCATTCTTCCTTCTTCTCACTTCTTCTTATTTCTTCATTCTTATTCTCACTATATTATTTTTCCATACTCTTTCATTATTTTTTTACACAACTCTCTTTCATTTTTATTCATTTTAATTTCTCTACTACTTCTCATTCTATTCTATATAATTTTGTTCTCATATTCTACTTCATTTTTTATTACTTCTTATTTAATTAAATATAAATTTCGAAAAAAAAATTTAAAAATCAATTCTTAAAAAAAATTGACATCACGGTAATGAATATTCGAAAAATTTTATTTTATTTTATTTAAAAAAAATCCGCCGGAAACGCACATTTCCGGTGGAAAAAATCCGCCGGAAACCGTTACCTACAAGCGTTTTACCGGCGGAAAAAATCCGCCGGAAACGTCACTTTTCCGACGGATTTGGTGCATTTCCGGCGGATTTTTTCCGCCGGAAAAACACGTTTTTCTTGTAGCGTGTGTCTGTAGGCCTTGCAGCACTTCAATTTGACTAATTACTCCGCCGGAAAAACACGTTTTTCTTGTAGCGTGTGTCTGTAGGCCTTGCAGCACTTCAATTTGACTAATTACAGTCCTTGTGCTTATCAAAAATCCCATCTCTACTTACCACAATCTTCTTGGCGGCTGAATTGAACAACTTGTAGCCACCAGTTGAGTGAAATCCCACAAAAATCGTTTGTTGTGATTTTTTATCTAGCTTTCTTCTTAGTTGATCTGGTACATGTTTAAAACAAACAAAACCAAATACTCTTATATGACTAAAACTAGGGTTGATACATGTCCATGCCTCCTATGGTGTGATGGAGTGTAATCTCTTAGTTGGACATCTGTTTAAGAGATACATGTTGGACTATATGATAATCTTAGAGGGGGGTGAATAAGGTTATATGCTAAAAATGAAATCTTTTGATTTTTATAAAGTTAACGATGCACGTTTAAATCGAATGCGGAAAATAGGATTTAAACTATATGCAATTCCTAAGCAAGCTATAACTATGATAGAGCCAATTATAGTGATATTGAACGCTAACCACAATAATATCAAATGTAACGATAAACAAAAATAATGAAAAGCAAAGTAAAGATAAGGCAAAGAGATACACCGTGATTTTTACTAGGTTCGGGATAAAAGCCCTACGTCCTCGGCCTCCGGCTTTGCAACCTTTGGACTTGATAATAACCACTATATGAGAAGAACTTCTTCAACGTCTTACAAGCAAGCAACTTCCCTATAGCTACCACACCAATCTCAATTTTCCCCAAATTGAGAATCCAAGCTCCCCGCTAAGGATTTCGCTACAATCCAATCTCCCCGATTGAATTACCCAAGAGAACTTCCCAGGATTTCACAACAACCAAGAATATATGAATACAACTGAAAACTAGGATCCAATCACTCAAGCAGTATAGCAGTATTGTAGTTGAGAGAGATGAGAGATTTGGATTCAAAGATGAAGAACTTGAAGTAAGAATATGACAGTGAGAGTTCCGTTCTTTTCTTCTTTTTGATTTGTAAGTTGTGCGTTGTTGTTCTGTTCTCTCATGAAAAACCCTAAGTCCTATTTATAGGGTTTGTAAAAATATGACCGTTGGACTAAAATCTTACGTAAAATAGGTGAGTAGTAAATTGATTCCTTGCTTAAAATAGTGTGTATGATGTTGCGTTAAAAACACACTTAGAGAAAGTGTACTCTTTCGCAGAAGTAGTATAAAAGATTATCGTATCCACAGGGATTAATTAGCAAGTACCAAACTAATTAAGATTATTGTATTGTTTAGGCGAACAAATAATTTGATGATTATAGAGACAAAATAAAAAGAAATAAATAACAACAATTAAAATACTAGATTTAATCGATGGAGAGAGGTCTAGGGTCACGGTTTCACTTGCAAGCTTTGATTCCCCTATGTCGAATTCTACATGAATTCCTTTATTTTATTTAATTACCAATCCCTTTACTAAAACTATTAATCCATTTGGTCATTCGCGATTAATATTCTTTTTCCTAAACTAACCATTGTTTGGTCATGCAAGAATTTAAATTTAAGAAAAGCATAAAGAGCAAAAATGTTGAATGATTGGAAGACTAAATTAAAGTCTGGTCATGCATTAATTTTAGTCTAAATTATCCTATAGGTCCACCAACTAATTGCAGTACGGTCGCTGATCAATTAATTGATTATGAACATGCAAAGGGTTGTCAATCCTAATTATGTGATAAAGCAATAGGATAATATTAATTGGAATAAAAATTAGGAATTCAAAGTATAAATTAAAACATAAAAACATCTCTAATCAAGCAAGATCCACCTAGACCCTAGAAGAGGATTTAGCTATCCATAGTGTTCAAGAACAATGAAATAAAATTAGGAGTCATAAATTACAAAGATAAAAATAACCCGGAATAGAGAAATTTTTGATCTTGAGAATTTAGTCTCCTTTTTCTACTCCAGAGCTCTCTCACTGTGTCAAGAATGGTACCCAAAAACTCTTTTTTCCTCCCTCTTCAGCGTTGCCGTCACTACCGTTTTTCCTAATTTTTGTGTTAGTGTATGCGACTGTGTGTGTGTTGTGCGGCTTGTGTGTCTTCCAATTCCCTATTTTCGGCTCTTTTTCACTCCTTTAATGCTTCGTTCCTTTCTTTCTCTCCAAGCTACGGTGTGCTGATTTGCTTTTTTTTTTCCAGTCAATGGTTCCTTGCTTTCCATTACTCTTAAAGTCACGTGTGTTGCCTCTTCAAATTGAATAATGGGGCGCTTGATAATGTACAATTTCATTGGATCACTTTCTCACACGTGCCGTGTGTCATTTGTTGAATTCATATGCTCACCGGTTTAATTTCTCATTCCCTTGTATTCCATTAAACGCTGCTTCACACACACACACACACACAATATATATATATATATATATATATATATATATATATATATATATATATATATATATATATATATATATATATATATAGTGGCTCTAAAATGGACTTTTCATTCTTTTTCATATGTTTCTCTTTTCTGCAAAACAAGAGCAAATTAAGTCAGTAATTTATATTATTAATAATAACAGCTCTAAAAATGACTCAAAAGTGTCTCTAAAAATGCACTAAATTGGAGATTATCAACTCCCTCACACTTAACCTTTGCTTGTCCTCAAACAAATTTTCCGGCTCAATAAATTTTCCAAATAAGTAATAGAGATAGTCAAATAAGGGACCCGAAATTAGAAGCCCAATGACAGACAATAGACAATATAGCACAAATGAGGTGTCAAAAGGTTGCCCAATTAGAGGCTCATGTCCCTGAAGAATGCATTTTTGTGAACAAGGGCACTTGCTCACAATCTCTCTAAGTGTTTAGGGACTAGGGAAAATATACACTCAAGTTTCCACAAAATGCACATTACCATATGTTTGTAATTTGACCAAATCTCCACTAAATAGTTCACATGCATGGAAAAGATGGGGTGTTATGGGTTGTAATGGGGGCAGGTTGAGTTCATGCAGGGTAGGATATAAGAAGAAAGGGATAATCAAAGGGCTAAAAAAACAAGAAACAAATAGTAACATTTGAAATCATATATGGAGTTCCTATCTATTTTACAATTTTTGTCCAAACTCTAAATTAATTTCACTTCCTTCTTCTCTCTTTGATTTGTTTTTTGCTCTTGAGTAGACTCTTTTTTTTATTTTTTTTCGGATTTGCCCTTTGGCTCTTTCATTCTTTTGATGTACCTTTTCCTCCTACTTGCTCTCCTTTTTTTTTCAAATTTTCTTTCTATTTTTTTTCATAGAAGGTAAAAGTAAGTACATGAAAACTCCTATTTTGTTTTTTTTTATCCTGACAAGATAGACAACTAAAGTATAGGACAAAATTTCAGTCCTAACAATATAGACAACTAAAAATATAGGACGAAATTGTAATTTTCAATAGTTGCTCCACATTTAATTTCAAATGGTTACCACAAAAAAAAAGGAAAAAATTATACTTGGGTACCAAAGAAAAAATATAACAGATAGGCTCAAAGGGGGCAACTAAGGGATAAATTCAACAAACAACTCTGAGGCCAGAAAATACCTAAATTCCCCAAATCTTTTTACATGATCCAAATCAATTTTCGCCTTGAAATGGTCAAAAGACAAATTCTAGAATGTAGCAAATTGAGAAACTCACTCATAGAAAGAAAATGGGTAAAAATTTATGATTTAGTATCAATCCCCTTATGAAGGCTCAAATCTCACCTTTAGAAGCTAGTTCACAAAAAGTACTCAACAGGGACAAATGCTAATTATCAGCTTCCCAAGGACATCCTCACAGTTACAATTAAGCACAAGTCTGTCAAGTAAATTAATTTTGGGATCCCCTAAAGGCAAAATCACTATTTTTTTTCAACTTGAAGCATAAGTCGCTAGAATAAGCCAAAAAAAAATGCTATCAACATATACGGTGGGTATGTGCATTAATAAAGATCAAGTGAAAAAATAACTCTCCTCCCCCACACTAGCATGAAACATGGTCCTCAATGCAAATTGATCAAATAGAAACCAAAAGAAATAAATGAGAGAGAGAGAGAGTAAGAGTGACTTCTTTGAGAGAGCTTGTAGTTGGAGCTTATTCCTAAAAAAAAAACAACAAAACAAAAATGAGAGAAAATAAAACACAGGTTGCCTCCTGCGAAGCGCTTGTTTAACGTCGTGAGTCTGACGATAGTTAGTGCTTAATCAGGTGGCTCTCCAAGAGAAAATTTAACATCTAACGTAGTACACCTTCTTAACTTTCTAACCATGTGGTTAACATTGTTCTTTCTTTTTCCACGTGGTGGATGAACTTCAAAGGATGGTGAAATTTTTATTTTATCTTCATCCACCACTATGCTAAGATCCTACAAAATAATTTTTTTTTTCCAAAAAGCCCTGCATCTCTAAATCACTGAAAATGTTAGTTTCAACCACATCATAAAAACAATGAGAAGTTAAAGAAGAGAAAATTTCATTGGAATTTAAAGCTTTAATCACCTCCTCTTCTTTACCACTCATTAAGGTTACATTTCCTCTATGAACCTCAATTACAGCATCACCAATGGTTAAAATAATTTGCCCAAAATTTGGGACTATCTCATTTTTCTCCAAATGAATAACCATGGGATCTTTCTCACTATCCTCACAATTGCTCCCTTTAGTAGAATCTTTTGTTTCAATATTACTCCCTTCAATAGGAGCTACTATTTTGATTTGACTCCCTTAAATACGAGTCTCCTCATCTTTCTTGAGAGCTTCTTCCTCCAAATTATATTCCATAGAGACACCTTCGTCTCTCGAAGGAATACTTTCTTTGTATTGCTCAGCTTCTTCATTTTGGGTAGACTTAGTTTGTGAAGGAGTTTTCTTGGGCCTCTTGAGATAACAAAGTAATGAGACTTGAGATTTGACCCTTCAAGCTTCCAAGTTCGTTGTTCATGGCTCCAATTTGACCCTCCAAACTTTCAAATTTTTCATTTGTCTGCTGCATAAACCTTGTCAACACATCATTGGCACAAGGAGGAGGGGTTGAGATTGTTTCTTTAGGGACCCAAGCCAGAAACTCTAAACTCTTTTGCACGATTGTCTTGTTCAAGTCACTAATGTATTCATCTAGAGTTGCCCTCTATTTTGGGTCATTGTGTCTTTCCCACCAATTTTCAATGGGCGGTGGCTCAAAGTCATCCCAATAGTCTGAATAAGGTTCATAAGGAGGAGGAGGAATTGGGCCTTGGCATTGAGGTGGTGTATACCAAGTTGACGTCTCTAAATTCCTTTGTTCTCGTGCTTCTCTAATGTAATCTCCAAGAGTTTTAACCATGATTGAGACTTTTCTCTGCAAAACAATGTGGACTGCAACGATCTCTTGGGAAAATATTAGCAATATATATATATATATATATATATATATATTAATAAGATATAAAAATACAAAATTAAAACTAAAGCATAACATAAAGTCTAAAGCAATAAAAATCTCTTTCGTTTAATATTGCTAAATTAATCCCCAGCAACGACCCCAAAAACTTGTTTCGTTAAAAACACACTTAGAGCAAGTGTACTCTTTCGCAGAAGTAGTATAAAAGATTATCGTATCCACGGGGATTAATTAGCAAGTACCAAACTAAATAAGATTATTGTATTGTTTAGGCGAAAAAATAATTTGATGATTATAGAGACAAAATAAAAAGAAATAAATAACAAGAATTAAAATACTAGATTTAATTGATGGAGAGAGGTCAAGGGTCACGGTTTCACTTGCAAGCTTTGATTCCCCTATGTCTAATTCTACCCGAATTTCTTTATTTTATTTAATTACCAATCCATTTACTAAAACTATTAATCCGTTTGGTCATTCGCGATTAATATTCTTTTTCCTAAACTAACACTTGTTTGGTCATGCAAGAATTTAAATTTAAGAAAAGCATAAAGAGCAAAAAGGTTGAATGAATGGAAGACTAAATTAAAGTTTGGTCATGCATTAATTTTAGTCTCAATTATCCTATAGGTCCACCAACTAATTGCAGTACGGTCGCTGATCAATTAATTGATTATGAACATGCAAAGGGTTGTCAATCCTAATTATGTGATAAAGCAATACGATAATATTAATTGGAATAAAATTTAGGAATTCAAAGTATAAATTAAAACATAAAAAGGTCTCTAATCAAGCAAGACCCACCTAGACCCTAGAAGAGGATTTAGCTATCCATAGTGTTCAAGAACAATGAAATAAAATTAGGAGTCATAAATTACAGAGATAAAAATAACCCGGAATAGAGAAATTTCTGATCTTGAGAATTTAGTCTCATTTTTCTACTCCAGAGCTCTTTCACTGTGTCAAGAATGGTACCCAAAAACACTTTTTTCGTCCCTCTTCAGCGTTGCCGTCACTACCGTTTTTCCTAATTTTTGTGTTAGTGTATGCAGCTGTGTGTGTTGTGCGGCTTGTGTGTCTTCCAATTCCCTATTTTCGGCTCTTTTTCACTCCTTTAATGCTTCGTTCCTTTCTTTCTCTCCAAGCTACGGTGTGCTGATTTGCTTTTTTTTTTCCAGTCAAGGGTTCCTTGCTTTCCATTACTCTTAAAGTCACGTGTGTTGCCTCTTCAAATTGAATAATGGGCTTGATAATGTACAATTTCTTTGGATCACTTTCTCACATGTGCCGTGTGTCATTTGTTGAATTCATATGCTCACTACTTTAATTTCTCATTCCCTTGTATTCCATTAAACGCTGCTTCACAAATATATATATATATATATATATATTAAGTGACTCTAAAATGAACTTTTCATTCTTTTTCATATGTTTCTCTTTTCTGCAAAACAAGAGCAAATTAAGTCAGTAATTTATATTATTAACAATAACAGCTCTAAAAATGACTCAAAAGTGTCTCTAAAAATGCACTAAATTGGAGCTTATCATATGAAAATCGATTATTTACTCAAAATATGACCGTTGATGGCTTCTGAAAAAAAAAGGAATCGATTATATGCTTAAATGCATAATGATATAAATCGATTTTGAGCCTGAAAAACTTAGTACATGAATCGATTCTTTGCTTGATCAAAAAAGGATGTAAATCGATTTGTGGCTTTATGTGTATAGGAAGGAAATCGATTTGTTACCTTTATAAACAAAGTTGGAAATCGATTTTGGGCTTTAAGAAAATAATTGGAAATCGATTTTTCTCTTTAAGGAGAGACATAAATCGATTTTCCTCTTTTAAAAAGAGAGCCATGAATCGATTCTTAGCTTTGCAACAAATCAAGTTCACAATAAAGGAAGAAGGAAATCGATTTTCTTCTTTATAAAAGGACCTTAAAATCGATTTTCTTTTTAGCTTTGCAATAAGCTCATAATTTTGCAGAAACCATTTTCTCATGCTGCGTGCCTAACCTATTTAACATGCATGTGTATATAAAAGATTTTTCCAAGCCTAGCTCAATTTTATTTTAACAAAACAATTCTATTTTAAAAGTTCATCTCTCAACTACAAAAGTCACAAAGCTAAAGTGATAGGATCTTACACATGTCCTATCGAAAGCAAAATAACACAAAATCTTGAACGCTTGAGTAGCTTCTCCTCCGAGTCGCTACACTTTAAAATATCCTATGCTTTGATTCATGCCCTGTACTTTTGTTCAACTATAACCATTAGTAGACAGATTGTAATTTGTTATCATACAAAACAAAGAGTGTTTGACATTGGTTCAACAATACACTGCAGTGGCAGTAGCTTCGCCCCAAAGGAACTTAGGCAAATTCTTCCCTTTCAACATGCTTCTCACCATGTTTATTATGCTTTTGTTCCTCCTCTCAACCGTGCCATTGTGTTGAGGTGTGTAAGGTGGTGTGGTCTTATGTGAGATGCCTTCTTCATCCCAATACTTCTTAAATTCAGCAAAAACAAACTCTCCTCCTCCATCAGTCCTGAGCACTTTAATCTTCCTGTCACTTTACCTTGTAACAAGTGCATTAAATCGTTGAAACATTTCAAATACTTCACACTTAGATTTAATTAGATATATCCATGCCTTTCTAGTGAAATCATCAATGAAAGACACAAAATACCTATTACCTCCAAGTGAATCTATTTGCATAAGAACACACACACACACACACACACACACACACACACACACACACACACACACACACACACACACACACACACACACACACACACACACAGATGATGTCATGCTTTTTCTTGGATCAACTCTCCACAAACTGTTTGAAGGAACTCCTGTGATGCTTGGATTCAACACAATCTTCACATATCTCATCCGGCGAAGACAATTTGAGGCAGATCGAAATCCATGTTCCTCCTCCTCAAATCTTGCAAAGCGCTAGAATTCAAATGTCCCATTCTGTGGTGCCATAGCCATTCCTCACTATCAACTGCCGCAGCTAGACATCTATGCTCCATGACCTGAATTTCAATCTTAAATGTTCTATTCTTTGACAAATGAGCCTTAATTATTAGTGTCCTATATTGTCTAATACTTTCAAGAACATATCCTCCATATGCAGAACAAAACCTCTTTCAAGCAACTGACCAAGACTAAGTAAATTGCTTTTCAGACATGGCTCATATAGAACACCTGAGATGATTGATTGACTTTTTGTTAGTCTGCATTTTCGACAGGCTCAATTAAATGCAGTCAATGAGGTTTGACTTGTCACTTTAAAACAGAAATGTTGATTTTCAACATTGGGATGGTAATTCAAAGGTGATCTTCGACTTTCGAGTACTTCACAAAGACGGTGAAATTGAGGCCTTGAAGGCAATACTTCAACAGAAAGGGGAATAAAAACCCAGTAACAGATCAGGGCTAAAGCAGCATTGTCGAAGAACGTAGCAGTTACGCCGTCGAAGGATACGGCCGTTGTTGTCGAAGATTGTAGCAGTTACGTCGTTGAAAGATACGACAGTTGTTGTTTTTAAATCCCTGTGTACAGTTATATATATAACCGTTGTAGGCAGTTACAATCTCTGCATAGTATATATAGTAGTTTCTCATACAGAAAAAAGGGTCACAAACTCTCGTACATATTTCTCACGCTCAGAATTCCAAGTTACAGAGAAACATGAGTTACAGAAACCAGATGTATGATATTGTGTACCAATTTTTTTTATTTCAATGCAAACTAGTCATGTTTCCTTAAATATTTCTGCAATTTACTTGTTTTCTGCACTTGATCGAATTCAAAAGATACGTAAGGCAATTCGACAGTTTCAACAACTTTAAAATTGTCAGTTATTACAAATAACATCAACAACATTCATAACTTTTTCTGGAAAAACTATAGCACAAATGTCCTAAGATTTACTGGTCGATCTTGCAAGTAACAAATTCTAAACCAGCGGTTGTTTACCAAAATTCACGGTAAACACTTCTATCCTTCAACTTCATTGCAATCTTGCCAACACCTTCTAATGCAATAGTCTTGTGATCTGCAAACCTCACTTTGCTCTTCACTGTGGTATCCAACCCCAAGAACCACTCTCTCCTACCAGTCATATGTGTTGAGCAACCCATATCAAGATACCATTGATTGGACTTTCCTTCATCTTCATTCAAGGTCACCATTAGCATTGAGGTGCTCAGGGGCAGGAGGTTGTATGTTAATGGGGGTAGTTTTGGCTACCCAAAAAATATTATATACTTAAATAATTAGGTATATTTTATATTTAGCTACCCCAATCAAGTTTTTTTGGTCTACTTAGATGAAATGACAAATAAACACAACGTACACACACTACCATTGCTCATACCGGGATTCGAACTCGGGAGCCGACATTCCCATGTCGCTGAAATTGCCAAGCCAACCAACAATGAGAGACCCAATCAAGTTTATTTTTCTAAGGAGATAAAAGAGCAAGTCCACTAGTTTAAATCCATTAGTTTATTATTATCCCAAACAAAATATGGTGATTTTTTATATGATGATTTTTGTCAACTTGGTGATTTTGGTTACTCTGTTTTACTTTAGTCAATTTTGGTCCCTAGTTTTCTTAGTTTGACAATTTTTATCCTCATACTTTTTAATTGCACTTTTAGTTCCTTCAAATTATGAATTATTTGCACTTTTGATACTCAAAAATCTTGGATTTTGAGAAAAATGGAGGACCAAAACTACATAATCCATAATTTTTGGGACTATCACTGCAATAAAAAATAACAGGGACCGAAATTACCAAATTGGGAGAGTATAATGGCCAAAAGTAAAATAGAATTACTAAACTCGTCAAACAAAAAAAATCTGGGACAAAAAATGCAAGTAAACCTTTATATTTAGCCCATCGTAAAATTTATGCTAACTCTACCATGAATTCCTTCTACATATAAAAAAATTACACTTATATTTTGTCACCCCATAATAAACAGGCTAGCTCCGCCACTAGAGGTACCATAGCACCCGGAGTTATAACCTCGGGTGTTGTTAGCACTTGTTCATCAACGATCTTGTGCCATCAACAATACCTGATCATTATCATCCTCTTGTGCCAATCTTGCATCCTTAGTGTGCCCTTCTTTCTTCGTGTTTTGAGGACATTGATTTCTATAATGACCCCACTTGTCATAGTTGTAATATTGCACATTACTCTTATCAATCTTTGTACCTTTCCCTTTGCCACGAGTGCTACCGGCACCACTTCTAGCATTACTTCCAAAACCTTGATCACCACCATTTTTTGAATCATTCTGCCAAGAACCTCCTCTATTACCCAGGTTCTTCCATTTTCCCTTTCCTCTTGAGTTCTTGCCACAATTACCCTTCCCTTGTGCGTGCAAGGCTAATTTAGAGGCCTTGTCATTGCTTGAGGTCCTCTCATTCATTCTTTGTGCATGTGCCTCCAATGAACCTTGCAACTCATCAACCTTTATTTTCAGTTTAGCTATCCTACACATTTCCTCCATGGCTATCACAACACTATCAAATCTTGGAGAAAACTCCTCATGATTTTTTCTACAATTGCTTGATCATCTAACGTTTCACACAACTCTTCATGAGATTAGTTAGAGTAAGTACCTTTGTGAGATACTCTGCCACAGTCTCCTTCTCCATTCCAAGAAGCTCATACTACCTTCTCAGTGTCTGAAGCCTCACCTTCTTGAGTTGGTCCGCGCCTATGTAAGTACTCTTCAAATTGTCCCACACATCCTTCGCTGAATTCGCATGTGAGATTCTTTCATAAATTACAGGATTCACACACTAGTTGATCAAGAACTACGCTTTAAAGTCTTTCTTATTTGCCTCCCTGTGTGCTGCCTTCTGCGCATCACTGGGCCTCTCCGGCAATGGCTCCAAGCCAATTGAAACGAGTTCTAGCACATGTTGAAACCCAAAACGAATTCACATTTGTTTGCACTAATTTTCGTAATTCTTCCCATCGAACATTTGGAGAGAACCAGGAAAATTGTTCAAAATGTTGTTAGTCATCTTGAAGCGTTATTGCCTTGGATTGTAATAAGTTCTTAGATACCAAATGTAGGAGCAAAAGTGTGTAATGATTCAATTATAGAATGAGAAAATTAATACGCAAATGATGATTGAGAAAAATTGAATTCTATTCGTGATACTTCATTTCACTGCCCAATGGGAAATTTATACAACAACTGATAACAACAATTTATACAACAACGGATAACAAACTGCTCTAACAAAATAGAGCAACACAAATAACTATCAATTGACAGTTTAACAAATTAACAGTGATATCTCTTACAACATTTAGTGCTACAACATCGTTAACAACATCTAATGCTATAGCATCTCTATAGGCTAACAAGAATTAGAACATATTATTGTCAAAAAAAAAAGAATTACAGCATATTTTACACTTATCATTAAAACACAGTCAAGTCTTCATGTAGAAACCAACGAAGGGGCACCTGTAAATGTAAATGGCAAGTTAAACTTAAACATTACCGTTATGAAAAATAACACGTGTCGGTTTCTTTCGACTTTATTGAAGGACACCGTAATAATTTGAGACCAACACGAACAACCATCATGAATCATGATTGACTGAGACTTTCCGAAAACACCCTTCCTTCGTTTTTCCAGCTTTGCATGCATGCCATTCTTGTCACAGCGCACACTCACTGTATTTTTGCCCTTTAAAAAGCTAAAAAAGCCATAAACAAATAAAATAAATAAATACACACATTTTATTAATTATTATTTTATTTATTATTTATTATTAATAAAAACAAGAAAAATACCTTAAAGCATGTAGACGCCGGAGTTTGACCGTTAAACCTAACGAGAAGAAAATCCAAACCCGAAAGGGATCACAAATTTCGCGTGCTACACCGGTGATTCTATCATTTCTCTCTCCTCTAACTAACCGTTTCCGACCTGAGAAACCATATAGCGAAACGGCGACGGCGGTGCCGGCGAAGGCCACCACGACGTCGTTCGCCGGAAGACAAAAAATAAGCGAAAGAACAATTGTTAAATATCTATAGCTGGTAGGATTTTCAGTGGATCTGCTAAGTTGAGAATTTTCTATTCAGAGAGGGTTTTCGTTTCGGAGAGAAAGAAGAGAAGATGATGATATCTAGGGGATTGTTCGGGTGGTCCCCACCGCATGTACAGCCGCTTACGCCGGTATCGGAGGTATCGGAGCCACCGGAATCTCCGTCTCCGTACCTGGACCCTGGCGCCGAGACCTCCGCCTCGCAGCAGGTGGAGCTAGAGGAGGAGATGGAGGAGATGGAGGAAATGGAGCCGCCACCTGCTGCGGTTCCTTTCTCGCAGCTTTTTGCATGCGCCGACCGGTTCGATTGGTTCCTCATGGCCGTTGGTTCTGTTGCCGCAGCGGCTCACGGCACCGCGCTCGTCGTTTACTTGCACTACTTCGCTAAGATCATTCATGTGCTGCGGATGGATTCTCAGGTTGTCACGTCGCAGGAGCGGTTTGACAGGTTCACCGAGGTTAGATTGTGAAATTTCTATGCGCAAAACCCTAGTTATTGCTTTTGATTTCTGTTTTTCTCCTTGGTTTATGGTTCACTCAATGCTTAGCCGTTGAAATGTAATTGATACTTGAATTGAAAATTTGTTTGTCGAAATCATGGACTAGCTTTGTTGTTGTTAGACTGGGTGATGGATGATGGTTGTTAGCATAACATGTAGTAGGTTATCGTTTCTGATAGTTTGATTTGGCTCACTTGGCTAGCAGGTTAGTGGGGAAGTTGTATTTAGGGTTTAAACTCTGCATATCAAAATGCGTCTTGTTTGTTGTGTACTAGGAAACATGTACTGTTCGATTATTTTTCGGTTTCGTGTCAGAGCTAAATTCGTCGAAGTGTGGGAACTTCAATGGGCAGAAACTTTTCCAAGCCAGATTCTCTAAACCATTGATTGTGGTTCTTGGAGTAATTGATTGGTCAATGAGGTATTCAAGAAAATTGTTTGGTTCCCCCGATCTTTGTCATGGCCTTGACTGCTTTTGAAAACCGATAAATTTCCTTGTCTGCGGCCCACTATTTATTTCCATAATTGCACCCCTTGCATTGAATTGGCACCATGATGCTTTTGAGATATTTTGGCCTATCCTTATTAAATGCAATCATCTTGGATTATCCAACCCTGTACATGAGGAGTATCCGTAGTTTTTTCAACTTGACGTGTTTTCACCGAATGACTCCCATGTCGGTTGAGTCATGGAGCTACCATTTAAAGAAGCCCCCTCACCTCATACGAGCCTGAACTTTTGGAAGTTGAATCTCCTCTATATTCCCTTACAGCTTTTTTGATCTCATAATCATACAAGGATGACTTAAGAATCATCAGGATTTCGTGGGTTAACTTTTTCTAGGGTGTCGTGAAGGCATGTTTATGTTAAATGAGATGCAATTTGCCAGCTATGGAAAGGGTTTTATGGTGAATTTCTTGACTGTTTGGCTGTCGTGAACAATACCCCTGATCCGGGGACTTTGGGTTCGGTATATTTTGGGGGAAAATTTAGACAACTAAAGAATTTGAGTTTTGAATTTGTTGGGATTGGTTCGTTTTGCTGTCTTCCATAGTGTCTTGGTGAAACCCAACAACCATATTTCACATCTATGGTTTGATTGCATTACACGACAGAACAACTTGGATGCAATTTGCTGCCTTCATAAAACTCATGATTTTATTTAAAAAGAAAAAATGCATTTCAACTTTTAAATAGGCCTCTTATTACCAAAACAGATCCTCCAAGGCTAAGGAGAGTCATGTCCTAATCCTTTAAGTATTTTGATCTCTTCCTAATACTAGAAAAGATATAAAATTAAGACTGAATTTAAGCTAAACAACATAAGCCCAATTGCATATTCAACCCAAGACCATGAAACAAATATCAAATTAAATATCATTGAACAGAAGATATTTAACTATGTTCCCTGACAGGTGGTCAGAATTGTCTGCCGGTAATTTATCTTATAAGTGACTTCCATATTCTTTCTTTTGATTTTTGTAAGAGGTGGTTAGTATTATGGTGCTTACAATCTTGTTTCTCCTTGTAAAGAATAGATCAAGAATAAAGAGTAACAAACAAGTAGGGAATGTAAGGTAGAACAATCTATTAAATGAAAGATTTAAATTATACCGATCCTACTCTAAACGTATTACTACTATCGTTACATGTTTCACGATGGCACATATCCTTTACTATGCAGTACAAGCAACAACTACCATACACCCATAACTTTCCTGAGTTCTCAATGGGTATTATACAAGCAACAACTACCATAAACCCATGACTTTCCTAGTTTTCATGGCCAGTAATTGGCTATTATACATTCCTTTTAAAGAATTTCAAGGCTATGCTATCATTTTCTTTCTAGATTTTGCATTGCTTTCTACTTCTTCAAATTGCGTTATTCTTATCGAGTTTGTTGGCTGAGAGGTATAATATGATTATGGGAGGTACTGGCAATTGGGCGTATTAAAATCCACTCATTACATTTAGGCCCTATGTATATAGTCAATAGCACGTAATAGCAGTGTAGTGGAGCGGCTGGCCACTATTGGAAGTCTGTTTAGTGGTTTGCTGCAGTGCCATAGCGGTCAAAGTCGCAGCTATTGTGGCCGTCGTGGCTGCTACATGCTTCAGAAAATATTCTTGTTTTATTAGCCATTTTTTTGAATTTGAATTTGTGTTTATTCGCTTTTAGCCTTAAGATGCTTAAACTTGTTTGTTATTTTGTGTTTTTTGGGTATTTACTTATATGTTTTGCTTAGGACCTATGACATTTTGTTGTTATTAATAAATACCTCATGAATCGAGTATTATTTTAATTTTTCAGCATTTATATATAGTATTAATTATTTAATTACTTAATTACTTAATATGCACAAAAATATTCAGAATAGCGGTCATCCTACACTGCACAATCCCACTATAGCGTTTTTGAGATCGTCCGCTACACACCGCTCTTTGGGATTGATAAATATGCATTTAGCATGTTATTGTGAGTAACTAGTCTTAAAAGCTTCATATTTGTGTTAACTGTTATATAGGATTATTGCATTGTCTGTCAAACTTTGAAACATATTCTGTTTGTTTTTGGCCTTTTGAATTTATGAAGGAGAGAGAATAGAGAACAGAACACTCTTATCCTCTAACTCTTTTATAAATTTGTCTATCTGATTCTGCGTTGATCTTTTTTTGATAGACCTTTTATCTTTTTTAAATTTTTAGAAGAGGAAATTATCAGATGAGAAATAATCTTCAGTTTTCTGCAAAGCATTCAATTTGTGAACCAGTGGAGGACTCATGCTAATTCTTCTTTTTTTTATTCTTCTGCAGCTTGCTTTAACCATTGTTTACATTGCTGTGGGAGTCTTTGCTGCTGGTTGGATTGGTAAAGTAAAATGTTAATTGAAATCAAACATGAAAAATGTGTTTTATTAGATATTTTATTTAAATCTCATGCAATACTAATGGCACATTCCCCCCATTTAATAGAGGTTTCCTGTTGGATTTTGACTGGAGAACGACAGACCGCTGTCATCAGGTCCAAATATGTTCAAGTATTGCTAAATCAGGATATGAGTTTTTTTGATACTTATGGGAATAATGGAGACATTGTGAGTCAAGTTTTGAGTGATGTGCTGCTTATTCAGTCTGCTCTTAGTGAAAAAGTATGTCTTTGTTTAATCATTTGTATATATATATATATTTTCCTTTGAAAATGCTAACTTTTTACTGATAATATCTCCAGTCATATATCTCATATAATGTTTATTTGATTTTGATGATACAGGTTGGAAATTATATTCATAATATGGCCACATTCTTCAGTGGTCTTGTCATTGGCCTTATCAATTGTTGGCAGATTGCTTTGATAACATTAGCCACAGGCCCTTTTATTGTTGCTGCTGGAGGAATATCAAATATATTCCTCCATAGGCTTGCTGAGAATATCCAAGATGCATATGCTGAAGCAGCTAGCATTGCTGAACAGGTGGTTTTGTTGTTTGAATTTCAATTCTGTTTTACATTGAACCCAGTAATTTCCTCGTTTTCTATTGTGTCTTGTTTACATAAGGCAGATGTAGAGATGAATTTAGGATGCATTCTTTTACTCTTCTACATTAAATTTCAAATGGGAACATCTCATCTGTTTAATATTACACTGTCTCTTTATGCTTGATGACTTTTAAAACTGACATGTGGATTGCTTTGACAGTAATTATGTGCTTTAAATTATTTAGATGGTGTTATGATTTATTTTGTTTCGATCGTTTCGTTTCCTTGTATATTTATGTCATATTGGTCCTTCATTTTAGGTGCTAAAATTGAACTTTTCTTTGGATATTAAGTTATCAATAATAAAATGATGCTAAGGTGTTCATAGGTTGAACCATGTCTATATTTTTTTATTAATATAACTGTAGCAGTCCTAGGGGGTGCATAATAAATATCCTTAAATTTTCAAAGTGAGTGTTTTCAGTATTTCCTAAATTATCAACATGAAAATAAAATCATAAGCAATAAGCACATGGGGATAAAAAGATTGCTTTAGGCTTATAGTTATATTGAGGAATCAAAAAGAAGCCATCAGCCACATGTTGGAATTTTAAGGGATGTTGTTGGAATTCCCGTTCCTCTGGCATGAGAATCCTTTGGTATTCAGTTCTGGTTTGCTTTCAAGATTATATCTTCCTTATGAGTCTTATTGCTTCAGATGTTCTGGCTAGGATTAAAGTGCCCACTTTGTTAACTGAATGGAATATCCCTCTTTGGTTTATCCAGACATAGCTTTCTTAGCATTATTATTTTTATTCTTGGTTTTCTCAGAGATTGGGGGTGCATCACTGGGCTCATTCCATGTGGTGGTTGGGTCATGAAAGATCATTAGTAGCCAGAGAGCATTCTCTAATTTACTGCTAGGTAGAAATTTATTTTGATCAATGGGTCTAATCCTACATTTGAAGTTTACCCGGAATTTTGTTCATCTTGACTGCCAACTATGTGATATTTTCTTCTGTTTTAAAAACATATTTTATACATCAGTTGATGGGGTAGAAACAATCTCGGGTTAGTGCAAAATTTTGTAAGCATGACGTGCCTGTTACATAATTTCAATCCAATGTAGGATTTTTTTTTTGTCTTTGGCCCATTCATCTATTCTCCCACCTTTCTCATTGAATCCACATATAAATAGATTGTATATGGAACAGCTTTGAAATTTACTTTGTTGTTGGAAGGAAATAAATGTGATTGCCCTAATTGTTGTTTTAGTAAGACAGGAAATGTTTCAGTTTTATTTTAATATTTTTCTTTAATATTTTGGCTTTTGCAAAGTCGAAAGAATGACAAAGTTCTATCTATTTGCTGAAGCATTTTAATGCAGCTGATTGATTCTCACTGTAGACCGTTTCTTGTGATGCAGGCAGTTTCTTATATAAGGACATTGTATGCATTTACAAATGAAACATTGGCCAAGTACTCATATGCAACATCACTGCAAGCTACTCTTAGATATGGTATATTAATAAGTCTTGTTCAAGGACTGGGTCTTGGATTTACGTATGGACTTGCAATATGTTCTTGTGCATTACAACTCTGGGTTGGGAGATTCTTGGTTATTCATGGAAAAGCGCACGGTGGCGAAATTATAGCAGCTCTTTTTGCTGTAATTCTAAGTGGCCTGTGAGCATCATTCCAAACTCAGATATTTTCAGTATTTGTTCATTATTTTACTTATAATTTTTGTTACGTCGATTCAGGGGATTAAATCAAGCAGCGACAAATTTCTATTCATTTGATCAAGGGCGGATAGCTGCTTATAGATTATATGAGATGATAAGCCGGTCATCCTCATCTGTTGATCATGATGGCACTTCCCCGACCTCTGTGCAAGGAAATATAGAGTTTCGGAATGTTTATTTCAGCTATCTGTCTCGTCCTGAAATCCCTATCTTGAGTGGATTCTATCTCACTGTACCTTCTAAAAAAACTGTAGCACTTGTTGGCAGAAATGGCTCTGGAAAAAGTAGTATTATTCCACTCATGGAGCGTTTTTATGATCCTACATTAGGTAATTACTTTCACTTTGACAACGTATAGTTAACTTTACATTGCATTCAAAGCAGCACTCTATTGGTCATTTGCAAATTTTAATTGATTTGCTAATCTTTTATTCAGGAGAAGTTCTTTTAGATGGTGAAAACATCAAGAATTTTAAATTGGAATGGCTAAGGAGCCAAATAGGACTAGTTACCCAGGAGCCTGCTTTGCTCAGTTTGAGTATAAAAGATAACATAGCTTATGGGAGGGATGTCACCATGGACCAAATCGAAGAGGCTGCTAAAATAGCTCATGCACATACATTTATCAGCTCATTGGAAAAAGGTTATGACACACAGGTGAAGCTTGGTTGACATTATCATATGTTATAGATTTTTGTATGGGGTTGTATTTTCAGTTTTTCCATTCCAGTGTGGTCCCTTTTTTATATTGTAAACTGGTATTCCCGTCTTTCAGGTTGGAAGGGCTGGTCTAGCTTTGACTGAAGAGCAGAAAATAAAGCTTTCTATTGCAAGAGCCGTGCTTCTAAATCCATCAATTCTTCTGCTTGATGAAGTTACTGGTGGACTTGATTTTGAGGCTGAGAGGTCTGTTCAGGAGGCTCTGAATCTGCTTATGTTAGGACGCTCAACAATAATAATTGCTCGAAGGCTTAGTCTCATAAGGAATGCCGATTATATAGCTGTTATGGAAGAAGGTCAACTTGTTGAAATGGGTACTCATGAGGAATTGTTGACCCTTGATGGCTTATATGCAGAGCTTCTACGATGTGAAGAGGCCGCAAAACTTCCCAAGAGGTACTTCAACAAATCATGTTTATTAATATTTACACATTCTTTAGTGTATTTGAGTACCCAGTACCCACTGAACTACATCATTTAATATTGTGTTTTAATAATGCGCAACATTCTTCCTTGCTATGCTGACTACATGCAATTTATTTTTTAATGATCTCCTAGGATGCCTGTTCGAAACTACAAGGAGACTGCAGCATTTCAAATTGAGAAGGATTCCTCAGCAACCCATAGCTTCCAAGAACCATCATCCCCTAAAATGATGAAGTCACCCTCTCTTCAAAGAGTTTCTAATGTATCACATTCACGACCTTCAGATAGCATCTTTAACTTCCAAGAATCACCTAAAGTCCTGAGCCCACCACCTGAGAAGATGCTGGAAAATGGTCAAGCTTTGGATACAGCTGATAAGGAGCCATCAATAAGAAGACAGGATAGTTTTGAGATGAGACTACCGGAATTACCCAAGATTGATATACAGTCTGTGCATCGACAAAAATCAAATGGTTCTGACCCAGAATCCCCTGTTTCACCTCTTTTAACATCTGATCCTAAAAATGAACGCTCCCATTCACAAACTTTTAGCAGACCCCACAGTCACTCTGATGATTTTTCAGTTACAGTGAGAGAAGAGAAGGAAGCACGGCATCGACAACCACCATCACTTCAGAAGTTGGCTGAGCTTAGTCTTGCTGAGTGGCTTTATGCTGTGTTAGGAAGCATTGGTGCTGCTATCTTTGGTTCATTCAATCCGGTTCTTGCATATGTTATTGGCCTTGTGGTGACAGCTTACTATAAAATTGATGATCAACATCACTTAGAACGGGAGGTAAACAAGTGGTGCTTAATCATTGGCTGCATGGGTATTGTAACAGTTATTGCCAACTTCTTGCAGCATTTCTACTTTGGTATTATGGGAGAGAAAATGACAGAAAGAGTTAGGAGAATGATGTTCTCAGGTGCATAACTCCTCATTTTTGCTATTCGTCTTTTTAAAAAATGCGAACTTATGAACATTTTTAACCGTTTCAATAACATGGCAGCCATGCTACGCAATGAAGTAGGATGGTTTGATGATGAGGAAAACAGTGCTGACAATTTATCCATGAGATTGGCCAACGACGCTACTTTTGTACGTGCTGCTTTTAGCAACCGACTTTCCATATTTATACAGGACAGTGCTGCGGTTATTGTTGGTCTTCTAATTGGTGCTTTGCTACACTGGCGGTTAGCACTCGTGGCTTTTGCAACCCTTCCAATTCTCAGTGTTTCTGCACTTGCCCAGGTTTGCACCTGCTCATCTGCTTCCCCAAGTATAACTATTTTCTCTTATCATGAACCAACTATCCTAGAAGCTTAAGTTATTGGGTGATAACACAGGAATGGTTTCATACCTAAAAACGTCCCCATATTATCTTCTGTTGAAATTGAACTTAATATTGGGCACAATGGGGACAGTGGGGATCAAACTCTAAACCAACTGGTCATAGAGACTCTCAACATTAACAAATTTTCTTAACGGCATAAATTGTTAAATGAGCACATGAGTAAATTTATCTGTCATACCTGATGATTGGATTGGAACTTTTATTTCTTTACCATCATGTCAATGCTGTTTTGTAGAAATTTATGCCTCTAGCAAAATCCCGTGATTTTGAAATTGATGCATAGAAAATTTCAGATTATGAATGAAACATGAATGCTACTCCGAAATTCTGTGATTTTATTCCATTTGTATAATGTTAATGGCACAACATTGTCTTCTTCTTCTTCATTCAGTTAGTTCTTCACAGCCACAAATAGGTATGAATGTGGAAAGGATGTTGTGGGAGATAGAACATATGCGAAACCCTAGAGGTGTCTGGACTGTTAGACTTGCCAATACTTACAAAAGGAAAGAGAAAATGGGGCATTTTTCATTTTCTTTTTTATGATATATTTACATCTTTTGAAATTAAGGTTAACGAGGTGTCTTGCATTAAAACTCAACAAGTATTATGTTGTGATTAATATTGAATTGAAATCCTTATCTGGTTGCAGTAACTATAATATATCATTATATTTCGGTTAGCTTGTTAATTCTTCATCAAAATTGATTTTTTTCCTTGTAGAGAAATTATGTTAAGAGTTTAACCACATTTATGTCCTTGTAGTGTCAAGCTTTTATCCATGCCGCGATTCCACTTAGTTGGTAAAAAGCTTTTGGTCATTGTTGGATTTCCTTGCAACATCATTGTTAACATTATTTAATTCTAGTTCACCCCCTTGTGTTGGGTTCACTGTCGGTTTTTGTTGAAATATTGTCTATGTCAATTAATCATAGTAAGTTATACCTTGCTCATTCAAATAAAAGAAAATTAAGACCTGCGCTGGAAAAGTGAGATCCAGAATACACAATTTAATATATTTTTTAATATTTTTATTTAAATGAATGACTTGCTAAAGCTTGCTAAAGACTAATAGGAAAGTTTAGTTGATTTCCTTTAATCTTTTGCACAAAAATAATTCTGATGCACAACCTGCTTGAATATTGCAGAAATTGTGGCTTGCTGGATTTTCAAGGGGCATACAGGAAATGCATAGAAAGGCATCTCTGGTTCTTGAAGATGCAGTTAGAAATATATACTCTGTTGTCGCATTTTGTGCTGGCAATAAGGTAATGGAGCTTTATAGGCTGCAGTTAAACAAAATATTTAAGCAGAGCTTTCTTCACGGGATGGCAATTGGTTTTGCATTCGGCTTTTCACAGTTTCTACTTTTTGCTTGTAATGCCCTTCTACTTTGGTACACTGCAATATGTATTAAAAAAGGTTACATAGATCCATCTACTGCACTGAAGGAGTACATGGTTTTCTCATTTGCAACATTTGCACTTGTGGAGCCTTTTGGATTGGCTCCTTACATACTTAAACGCCGAAAAGCTCTCATATCAGTGTTTGAAATTATAGATCGCATGCCCAAAATTGACCCTGATGACAGCACAGCATTGAAGCCACCCAATGTCTATGGAAGCATCGAGTTAAAAAATGTTGATTTTTGTTACCCATCTCGTCCCGAAGTGTTGGTATTGAGCAATTTTAGTCTCAAAGTGAACGGGGGCCAAACAGTTGCTATTGTTGGAGTTTCAGGGTCAGGAAAGAGCACTATAATATCTTTGATTGAGAGATTTTATGATCCAGTTGCAGGCCAAGTTTTACTGGATGGGAGGGATTTGAAGCTCTATAACTTACGATGGTTGAGGAGCCACCTTGGTCTGGTTCAGCAGGAACCGATTATCTTCTCAACAACCATAAGGGAAAACATTATATATGCAAGACATAATGCCAGTGAAGCTGAGATGAAAGAGGCTGCAAGAATAGCAAATGCCCATCATTTCATTAGCAGCTTGCCTCATGGTTATGACACTCATGTTGGGATGAGAGGTGTTGACTTAACACCAGGACAGAAACAAAGAATTGCAATTGCAAGGGTAGTGTTGAAAAATGCACCTATCTTATTGTTGGATGAAGCAAGTTCATCAATTGAATCTGAGTCAAGCCGAGTGATACAAGAGGCTCTAGATACACTAATAATGGGAAACAAGACCACTATTTTAATAGCACACAGGGCTGCAATGATGAGGCATGTGGACAATATTGTTGTGCTTAATGGAGGACGAATAGTGGAGGAGGGCTCTCACGATTCATTGGTGGCGAAAAATGGTCTGTATGTCCGATTGATGCAACCTCATTTTGGTAAGGCTTTGCGTCAGCATCAACATCGGTTTATTTAGTATGGGAGTTTTGGATATGAGGGAATGCTACTAATGTTGGTTCATGGACATAGTTTGATTTTTTGCTTGTGTTGAACCACTGATGACTTTTGCACGAGAAGGATCTTTCCAAGAATATCAGGTGGAAGTTATTGGTGGCAATGGTAATGATGGAGCTTGGATTAACACTCGGCATTGGTAGGCATAGGAGAGATATTGTAGGAGTAATAGATGTGTAGGATTTAAATATAGGATTTTGGAGTTTGGTTGGTTTGCGATTTGGGCTGGATTCTTTTGGAGGGTGTTTCCTATCCACGGTATTCGATTTGTTTCTATTAAAGGTGGAATCAACACCAGTTCTCCTGAGGTGACTCTTTCACTGGACTTCATTTTCAGTCCGCCTAACCCTAGGGGGGGATAAAAAGCTTGTTCATTACTGTAATTTTGTTTTTTCAACTTGTGATGATAATTGTAGAAAATTCAAATCGAAAATTTGTAACCTCTGTATCTATATATAGCCATAGATTAGAAAGCATTCCTTTTGCTGTCTGTGTCCTGAGTGTTTTTTCGTCTATGATGAATGCAATTTTTCATGTGTATTTGGCCAAGAATGTTAACTGCATTATTGTTCCTCTAACGTTTTTATTTCAACCATTTTTACTCGTAAATGTATGAGCAATCAAAGTCCAGTGTACATCATGTCCCATTTAAGTTTAAGAGTTATAGAGCATTTGATGACCTGCTTTACATGCAATCTTATTTATGGGTCAGGTAAAGCAGGTGTTTAGAATATGTTTAGAACTTGAGTTCTTAAACACAAATCCTAGCATTCATTCTCCTCTTTTTGTCTAAGAGAACATGTCTTTGGTCCATGATTTTCTCATTAAGACCATTTTAATTGCACTTTTGGTCCTCCAAATTTCTGGATTTTTGCACATTTGGTCCCAAAAGTCTTAGATTATTAAAAAGTTGGGAGCCATTGTGCACAACACACAATTTTGGGGGTCAAATGTGGAAGTAAAAAACATCGAGACTGATATCCAATGTATACGAAGAAAGCCATTTCGACGATAGTTAGTCACGTCAATAGAAAAGCTACAACTAGTAGCTTATGAGAAATCGCGTGTCCAAATATATACATTGGTAAATCGTGGGAACAAAATCGCAAAAAATAAAATAGTGATCAAAATCGCAAAAAATAAAATAGTGATAAGAGTCGTTTTTCTTTTTTTAATCACAACTCTCATCTTGAGTTTACTAGGAGGAATGCTAATAAGGTTTGCTCACACTTTGACAGGGGTGGCCTGAAATACTGAGCACCGACAGAAGGGGTTTTTGGTCGATCATCAAATAATAAGGGGTTGGGGCTAGGGTTTGGGTTTCCGTTGATCTGCAATCACGGAAATTAAATGATAATGTTAATGCTTTGCTTGCACCACAGGCTGAGGAGTTACTGTTACATGTATTTTCAGTTTGATTATTAATGAAATGCATTAAGTGTCTTTTGTAAAAAAAAAATCACCAAAAAGTTGAGGTGCCAAAATTGCAAGCATAATAATTTTTTTTGGGTAAACCAAGGTGGGTTGACCTCTCCCAACAAATATTTTCCCATACGCACCGGCCAGGGATTGACCCCAGGACCAAATGGTTAAGGGAATCAAGTATCTACCACTTGTGCCACATTATGTTGGTTGCATAATAAAATTTAGATAATCTAACAATCTTAAGCTGCTTGTCGCGGTTGGTGCCAAACGCCTTTTTTTTTTTTCACTTCTTTCATTTTTTGTTTTGTTTTTTTTTTTGATTTTTTGCTTTTTTTTTGGTTTTTTTCTTCTTTTATATTACTTAAGTTTTTTTTTTATCTTCTTCCTTTTTTTGTTTCAGTTTCTTTTTGTTTTTTTGTTGTTTGCTTCAGTTTTTTTCTTCTTTTATATTTTAAGGTTTTACATTTTTTTTTTATATTTTAAGGGGTACTTTATAGTTTCGAAAAAATTTAGATGTTTAAATATGTAAATTTTGTTGTTGAATAATTGATTCGGTGCAAAAAACATTTAATTTTATGACAAAATAAGTAAAGTGAGATGCTAAACAGTGTGATTTGGTGTACTTGATGGTGAAAAAAATTATTTTGTAAAAAATACGTAAAATGAAATGTTAAGTAATATGTTTTGGGGTACTTTAGGATTCATAAAAAGTTTTAACTCTTCAAATACCGGAAGTTTCTGTGAAGACATAGCTTCTCAGTGGTTTTGATGAAGACAACAACAATCAAGAGATCATTTGTGCAAGAGGAAATGGATCAAATATGTTAAAAGTTACAATTTGCTCAAAGTTATCAAAGTGCAAGAATTGTCTATGATTGATCAAAGGTATATGACATTCACATCTTACTTTTGATTACAAGTGTTCAAGCTATGATACATGCATGCCATGAGTTTTTAAAAAATGCATGAGTTTTTAAAAAATATATAATAATAAAATAAAATATTTTATGCATGGCTTTTCAAAAAATATGAACGTTAATGAACGTTATAACATTATAATATGTTAAAATATTTTATGCATTCATTCAAAAAATATATGAACGTTACAATTTGGTAACAGGTTAACAGACTTGGTTTGAATTCTTTCAAACAAAATATACGAACGTTACTAATGAATTGTAACCATTTATAACCGTTTATTAAATTGAAGTTACGCAATTGTAAACGCAATTGTGTCCGTTTCAGCCAACCATTTTTCATGTGTCATGCAAAACTCATTCATGGCAACTTTTGGCAAATGGTACTCTTTTGAAAAGGTGTTTTAAGGCCTATATAAACTTCAGTATTTCAATTCTCAAACAACCAATCTCCCTGGCTATAATTTTTACATTCATACATTCTATTAAAACTTTCAAAAATTCTAAGTGTTCAAACCAGATTTTTATAGTGAAACTTTTGTTCCAAAACTTTCATTCAAAGTCATAAGTTTCATATCATACATAAAGAACACTTGTACATCATTGTGAGACTTGGTTGTCACAGGAGAAAAGATCAATCTTGTATTGATACATATTATTTCAAACACTTTCTACAAAAATTTAGATTTGTATAAACTTGACCTTGCATTCCAGGATTGTTGGAGCAAGTGTGTGCATTGAAGAGGATTGTTCTTCTTGCACTTAGTGTTTAGATCTTAAAGGTTTTTAAGAGCCTTTGATCTCCCTATAGGTTAGATAGTAAGCATCACAATTGGTGTGAACAGGCTGTACAATCATTCTAACTATAGTGAAATCTCTTGCTAGTTGGCGAGGGGACTAGACGTACTCTCCGGATTGTGGAGGGGAACTAGTATAATTCTCTTGTGTCCTTTTACTTTCCAGCACTTTACCTTTTCCATACACTCACCATAAAACAAGATTTTATCAAACCAACTTTAAAACCGAAAAAATCTCTAAGTACCTAATTCACCCCCCCTCTTAGGCGCAATCTATACTCACATTTGGTATCAGAGCAGGTTATAGGTAACCTGCTCCTAGAGATCCATAATGGCTTCCGCAAATCCGGTATTTAAAGATGGTGGTAGCAATAACAAGCCTCCATTGTTTTGTGGTGAATATTTCGATTTTTGGAAAATTCGCATGAAGGCTCATTTAGAAGCACAAGGAGAAGAAATATGGGATGCTGTCCAAAATGGTCCTTTTGTTCCTACAAGTGTGGTCAATGGTGTTGGTACTATAAAGCCTAAAGGTTCATGGAATGATGATGATAAGAAAAGGGTGCTCTATGACAAAAAGGCAATCAATCTACTTCAAGGTGCACTTAGCATGGATGAATTCTTCCGCATTTCAACATGCACAACGGCAAAAGAAATATGGGATACATTGGTAGAAACACATGAAGGTACCGCCGAAGTTAAGAGATCTAGATTGAATACCTTGAGTCAAGAATATGAACTTTTCAGAATGCAGCCCGGAGAATCCATCCTTAATTTGCAAAAGAGATTCGTGCACTTGACCAACCACTTGAAGGCATTAGGTAAAACGCTTACTAATGATGAACTTAATCTTAAAATTCTTAGATCTTTGACCAGGGAATGGCAACCAAAAGTAACAGCGATATCCGAAAAGAAAAGCCTATCCAACATGTCTCTTGCAACATTATTTGGAAAACTTCAAGAATATGAGACGGAACTTGGAATCTTACAAAAACATGAGAGTCAAGACAAGAAAGCCAAGGGCATTGCCTTGAAAGTTGATTCTAAAGAAGTTGAGAAAGATGACGATTCGCGAGAAGACGAAAATGTCATGCTACTTGTTAAAAGGTTAGGGAAATTCTTTGGCCATAAAAATAATTTTGGCAATTCTAACTTTGTGAAAAGGAAGAAATTCTCAAAAAGCAAGGATAAAGAAGCATCCACTTCAACACAAGATGTCACATGTTATGAATGCGGCAAGCAAGGTCACATAAAGCCGGATTGTCCGAAACTCCTCAAGAAAGGTGGTCTCAAAGACAAAAAGAAATTTAGGAATAAGAAGGCCTATGTTGCATGGGATGATAATGAGATAAGTTCTTCATCCGATTCGGATAGTGACGAAAGTGCAAATCCAGCATTGATGGCTTCACACCATTCCGATGATGAAGATGGCAATGTAAGTTCTGATTTCTCTCTTTTTGATAATGATGTACAAGGTGTTATAAATGAACTCTTAAATGAATGCAAAATTCTATATAAAACTATATCATCTCAAAACAAACAAATCTCATCTTTAAAAGAAAAAGTTGAGACAATGGAAAAGGATTTCAATAATGAAGAGATGAATAGTAAACAAAAGGAGAATTTTGTATGCAATACTTGTGAATCTCTTACTCTCCAAGTTGTCCAATTGAAAAGAATTATTGAAAGATATGAAAAAGGGCAAATTGGATTGGAAGGTGTCCTTAGCCAACAAATTAGATATTCAAACGATAAAAGTGGGCTTGGTTATTCAAAGTTTTCAAAACCAAGTTCTAGCACTACTATCTTTGTTAAGGATAGTGACCAATCTTCCAATGTAAAAGTAAACAAGCCTAAAGTAGTTCATCAATATCCTAAGAAGAAAAGATTTACTAAGAAGAAATATTATCCTCCTAGATATAGAAGTAACTTTGTGCCTACTTGTTTTTATTGTGGTATTGTTGGCCATACACCTAATGCTTGCCATGTTAGAAACTTTAGTGTGGCTAGTGGGCATTATGTGTGGGTAAAGAAAGGTACTAACTATGAAGGACCCAAAGCAACTTGGGTACCTAACAAAACTTAATTTGTTTTTGTAGGTATGCTTGAAGACCACATCAAATCTATGGTATCTCGATAGTGGTTGTTCCAAGCATATGACGGGAGACATCAACAAATTTTCAAATCTAAAGCTTAAGGCCAAGGGTTATGTTACTTATGGAGATAACAACAAAGGAAAGATTCTTGGCATAGGCAAAGTTGGTGCACCACCTTTCACATCCATTGAAGATGTTCTTTATGTTGAAGGACTAAAGCACAATCTTCTTAGTATTAGCCAACTTTGCGACAAAGGCTTCAAAATCAACTTCACCAAAGATGAATGCTTGATAGAAGATGAAGCCACAAATGAGGTTAAACTTAAAGGTAAAAGAATCAATAATATTTTTATGATATCCCTTGATGACTTATCTTTGAAGGTTAAATGTCTCATGGCGAACAACAATGATTCATGGACTTGGCACAAAAGAATAGCACATATTCATATGGAGCATTTGAACAAATTAGTGAAGCATGATCTTGTCATTGGATTGCCTAAGATGAAATTTGTCAAAGATAGACTTTGTGATGCTTGTCAAAAGGGGAAACAAACTAAATCAACTTTCAAATCTAAAAATGTGGTGTCCACTACAAGGCCACTACAATTGTTGCACATGGACTTATTTGGTCCATCAAGAACAAGAAGCTTCGGAGGTAATGTGTATGCTTTAGTTATTGTTGACGATTTTTCTAGATATACTTGGACATTCTTTTTAGTGCAGAAAAGTGATGCATTCAAGGCATTCAAGAAATATGCAAAACAAATTCAAAATGAGAAATCACTAACAATTGCCTCCATAAGAAGCGACCATGGTGGAGAATTCCAAAATGCTTCCTTTGAAGACTTTTGTGAAGAATATGGAATATCTCACAACTTCTCGGCACCAAGAACTCCTCAACAAAATGGTGTTGTAGAAAGAAAGAATAGGTCATTGGTGGAACTTGCAAGGACAATGCTTAGCGACTCAAATCTTCCAAAATATTTTTGGGCGGATGCGGTAAGCACGGCATGTTTTGTAAGTAATCGTGTTAATATTAGACCGATTCTTAAGAAGACCCCCTATGAGCTCTTTAAAGGAAGGAAACCAAACATTGCTTATTTTCACATCTTTGGATGCAAATGCTTTGTCCTCAATAATGACAAAGACAATCTTGGTAAGTTCGATGAAAAATCGGATGAAGGTATATTTCTTGGTTATTCCCTCACTAGTAAAGCATATAGAATATATAATAAAAGAACTTTAACTATAGAAGAATCTATGCATGTTTCTTTTGATGAAACTAACACCTCTAAGGAGGACATAGTTGTTTGTGATGATGATGATGTTATAGATCTTCCCTCGGAAGAAGTTCCTAATGATCAAAGTGTGAGTCAACCGGAACATCAAAAGGAAGAACTTTCACAACAAGATACAAATCATAGTGATCTTCCACAAGAATGGAGAACCCATCGTGATCATCCAATTGATAAAGTTATTGGTGACATAAGCAAAGGAGTTTCAACAAGGCTAAATCTCAAAGATGCTTGCTTAAACATGGCGTTTGTCTCTCAAATAGAACCTTCCAAAGTTGATGAAGCATTAGGAGACGACCAATGGATAATTGCTATGCAAGAAGAATTAAACCAATTTGAAAGGAATCAAGTTTGGGAACTTGTACCTAGGCCAAGCAATAAACACATCATAGGAACAAGATGCGTGTTTAAGAACAAACTTGATGAAAACGGTATAATTGTTCGAAACAAAGCAAGATTGGTGGCCCAATGATATAATCAAGAGGAAGGAATCGATTTTGAAGAAACATTCGCTCCGGTAGCAAGGTTAGAAGCTATTCGTTTATTACTTGCTTATGCATGTTCACTAAATTTTCAGCTTTTCCAAATGGACGTCAAAAGCGCATTCTTGAATGGATACATCAATGAAGAAGTCTATGTCAAACAACCTCCTGGTTTTGAAGACTTCAAAAATCCTTCACATGTCTTTAAGTTGAAGAAAGCTCTTTATGGCTTAAAACAAGCACCAAGAGCATGGTATGATAGACTTAGCAATTTTCTATGTGAAAAAGGTTTTGAAAAAGGTAAAGTAGACAAAACCTTGTTCATTAAGAAAATCAAAGGTAATACTCTATTAGCTCAAGTCTATGTTGATGATATAATTTTTGGTTCAACTAACAAAGATCTTTGTGAAGAATTCTCATTGATGATGCAAGGAGAATTTGAGATGTCTATGATGGGCAAGATGAACTATTTTCTTGGACTGCAATTTAAGCAATTAAAGAATGGTATCTTCATCAATCAATCAAAGTATTGCAAAGAATTATTGAAAAGATTTGATATGGATAATTGCAAAGCAATGACTACTCCAATGGGATCCGGAACTTATGTGGATCGAGATGAATCCGGTGTTTCAATTGATATCACTAAATATCGAGGTATGATTGGTTCTTTACTATATTTGACGGCAAGTCGTCCTGACATAATGTTTAGTGTGTGTTTATGTGCCCGATTTCAAGCAAATCCTAAGGAGTCACATCTCACCGCTGTCAAAAGAATCATGAAGTATCTCAAAGGAACAACAAACGTTGGCTTATGGTATCCAAAAGGTAGTGTTTGTAATTTAGTTGGATATTCTAACGCGGATTATGCAGGATGTAAAACTGATAGAAAAAGCACAAGTGGTACTTGTCATATTCTTGGAAATGCATTAGTATCTTGGGATTGCAAGAAACAAGCTTGTGTCGCTCTTAGCACGGCCGAAGCAGAATATATAGCAGCAGGAAGTTGTTGTGCACAAATACTGTGGCTTAAGCAACAACTTCGTGACTTCGGACTTGATCTAGGATGCATTCCTCTACGATGTGATAACACAAGTGCAATCAACATTACAAAGAATCCAGTCATGCATTCAAGAACCAAACACATAGACATACGACACCATTTTCTTCGTGATCATGTGCTTCATGGAGATGTCGAAGTTACATTTGTGGATACGCATAATCAATTAGCAGATATCTTCACAAAGCCTCTCGCAAGAGAACCGTTTTACAAAATTCGGCGAGAACTTGGGATTTTAGATGAAGGAGATGTGTAATTCGTCTATTCTCATTCATTATATATTATATAATAAAGTCAAGTTTTTCCCATCCTTTTTGTTAATGACAAAGGGGGAGAAAAATATGGCTCTGTTTTGGTTTCTCTAACAAATTTTGCAGATTTCAAAACTCTCTAATTATGGATTAAGGGGGAGCTTTAATCCAGGGGGAGCAGCCTTGTGTAGAGAAACAAAAGTACAACTAATTTTCACATATCGGGTTGTCATCATCAAAAAGGGGGAGAATGTGAAGACATAGCTTCTCAGTGGTTTTGATGAAGACAACAACAATCAAGAGATCATTTGTGCAAGAGGAAATGGATCAAATATGTTAAAAGTTACAATTTGCTCAAAGTTATCAAAGTGCAAGAATTGTCTATGATTGATCAAAGGTATATGACATTCACATCTTACTTTTGATTACAAGTGTTCAAGCTATGATACATGCATGCCATGAGTTTTTAAAAAATGCATGAGTTTTTAAAAAATATATAATAATAAAATAAAATATTTTATGCATGGCTTTTCAAAAAATATGAACGTTAATGAACGTTATAACATTATAATATGTTAAAATATTTTATGCATTCATTCAAAAAATATATGAACGTTACAATTTGGTAACACGTTAACAGACTTGGTTTGAATTCTTTCAAACAAAATATACGAACGTTACTAATGAATTGTAACCATTTATAACCGTTTATTAAATTGAAGTTACGCAATTGTAAACGCAATTGTGTCCGTTTCAGCCAACCATTTTTCATGTGTCATGCAAAACTCATTCATGGCAACTTTTGGCAAATGGTACTCTTTTGAAAAGGTGTTTTAAGGCCTATATAAACTTCAGTATTTCAATTCTCAAACAACCAATCTCTCTGGCTATAATTTTTACATTCATACATTCTATTAAAACTTTCAAAAATTCTAAGTGTTCAAACCAGATTTTTATAGTGAAACTTTTGTTCCAAAACTTTCATTCAAAGTCATAAGTTTCATATCATACATAAAGAACACTTGTACATCATTGTGAGACTTGGTTGTCACAGGAGAAAAGATCAATCTTGTATTGATACATATTATTTCAAACACTTTCTACAAAAATTTAGATTTGTATAAACTTGACCTTGCATTCCAGGATTGTTGGAGCAAGTGTGTGCATTGAAGAAGATTGTTCTTCTTGCACTTAGTGTTTAGATCTTAAAGGTTTTTAAGAGCCTTTGATCTCCCTATAGGTTAGATAGTAAGCATCACAATTGGTGTGAACAGGTTGTACAATCATTCTAACTATAGTGAAATCTCTTGCTAGTTGGCGAGGGGACTAGACGTACTCTCCGGATTGTGGAGGGGAACTAGTATAATTCTCTTGTGTCCTTTTACTTTCCAGCACTTTACCTTTTCCATACACTCACCATAAAACAAGATTTTATCAAACCAACTTTAAAACCGAAAAAATCTCTAAGTACCTAATTCACCCCCCCTCTTAGGCGCAATCTATACTCACAGTTTCTTCGTAAAGTGCGATGCTGACAGTGTATTTTGGGGTACTTTAGAGACCCAATTTTTTTTTTAAATGTTCAAATACGCAAAGTTTGTTGCTCAATAACCTGTTTGAAGAAAAACAAAAAAATTGTGACAAAATACGTAAAGTGTGATGCTAGGCATTGTGTTTTGAGGTGCTTTAGGATCCAGAAAAAAAATTTGATGTCCAAATTGGTGTTTTTTTACATGTCCAAATTGTTGTTTTCTTCTTTAGTTTGATAATTTCGCAACCAAAGAGTATTAGAAGCATACTTAAATTGGTGTTTAGTTTTAAATCAAACTCAGCATGATATCTACGTACGTGTTCCACGTTCTAATTGTGTTGTCTTCTTTTCTCTTTAATTGTGGGTTAAGTTTTTATATTTCTGATGAATATAGATAACGTTATTAAAAAAAACTTAGACTTTTTCTTCTTATTATCTGTGGATGTTCAATTCCAATGTCTTTGTTAAAGTTTATTTTTAGTTTTTTAATATTGTTATTTAATTTATATTTATAATTTAACTTTTTTCGTGGGAACTTCAGTCTTATTTACAATAGAACTCCCCAACCTTTTCTTTCAACTTTGTATATGTGCTTTTTTTTAATGGTGGTTTTTATTCACCCCTACATGATGTATTGATGTACTCATTCCCGACTTAATTATAAGCAAAAATAACTACCTTTACACATATTATGAATAATAGTTTTATGTATTTAGTTTTCTTGGATTCATGAAAAAAATAAATAGATTTACTAAACTATCTCTAATTAATAGTCACCTTCTTACAACATTAATGAGTTGATTTAATGTAGGGTAAAATATGATTTTAGTCCCTACAAAATAGGGTCATGTTAATTATAGTCCCTACATTAACGAAATAGTCGTTTTAGTCCCTACGTTTTTTCTCCGTTTCTATTATTTGTCCCAGACGTTAAATGATGCTGACTCGGCTAACGGAATGGCGACGCGTTATTTACAGGTGGCCTTTTTTTATGATGTGGAATTTCTTTTATTTTTAACCAATGGATGGCTTCCACGGGTCGCATAGTGTGTTAAAATAAAAAGGAATTTTCCCAAAAATCGGGATCGAACTTGTGACTGCTAACTGGAAGCCAATTTCTAATACCACTAAACAACATGATAACTTTAGAACATTAAGCCAACATTAAATATATATTACACAATTTCTTATAATTTTGATAAAAAAATAAAAATCAAAATTAATCTTCTTCATCGCTCCTTTATTCATCTTCTTCATCGTTCCAGAACTGAATTCCAAACGTTATTATTGTTCTGAAATCGAAATCAAAATTAATTTTTCGCGCAGGTTTTGGAACGAACGAAAAAGAAATAAAAACATTAAAGAACACAGTAGATTTTATACTGGTTTAGTCACCTCCCAGTGATCTACGTCCAGTCCTCACAACCCTATGAGATTTTCCACTAACAAGAACAAAGCTTAACCGGGTGCTTTAAAACCCTTACAGACTCAGGCACGCATCATCTAGGATACCCCACCTATTGCAAGAGCCCTCAAGATCTATAACCAACAAGAGATACCCCACCCTTGTTACAACCACAAACCCTAGAGAGATACCCCACTCTCTAGTATAAACAAATTACAATGATTAAAATAGATTACAAACGAATAACAAAAATACCTCTATGAAGGTGGATACAACAACTTGAAGATTCCCAACCCAATCTAACCCTTGAGAGAGATCAGCTCAAAAAGATGAAGAATTTGAAGAACAAAAGTGTAATAGGGTTTTGCAATTTTTCTCTGTGAATTCTGGGTTGTACTATTTGTGAAGTCTTAAGTCCCTATTTATAGACTTCGTAAAAATATGACCGTTGGGACAATTTTTAACACTTTCTCAGTAAGTGAGAAATCGATTGTATGCTTTAAAACACATAGCATGACAATCGATTCTATTCTTTAAATAAAAACCATTTTGTAAGTGAATGATCGATTGTTTGCTTCTAAAACCAAGTGTGAAAATCGATTCTTTATATAAAACAAAATAGGATCAAAATCGATTTTGTGCTTTAAACAACTAAGGTCATGAATCGATTGTTTATTTCCAAAAACAAGTCCACAATCAATTATGCTCTTGTCAAAATCGATTGTGTGCTTTAAAATCAAGTCCACAATCAATTATACTCTTGTCATAATCGATTGTGTGCTTGTTGAAATTGATCATCAACTTGCCATAGGCTCCTAACCGGTTGTTTGCTTCCTTTCTCTTTAAGACCAAGTCCATAATCGATTTTATGTTTGTAAACATTTGTGCCTAACCCATTTAGCATGCATACGTACGTGAGATGAGTGACTTGAGCCAACCCTCAAAAGTGGTTTACAGTTTATTCCTAAGACACGACCCAAACTCCTAGTAACTACCCTTGACATGGACTTACTTCTTGAGTCTTGTTTGTGCCTTGGGGAGTTCCATTTGTCACTTTGTCCTAGTTTGCTTCATCATCAAAACTTAACCTGCAACACAAGATATCCATATTCTCCCCCTTTTTGATGATGACAAAACTTTGATTCATCTTAGGTGGGACAATCCTATATGCATCCTAACTAAATTCAAAGTGACAATCCTATATGCATCCTGTAACAATCCTCTATTTCTCCCCCTTTTTGTCATGATCAAAAGGGTTAATACGAAGCTTAGTTGGTGAGTCGAAAACGCAGCTAATAGAAAAAGTGAGTCCATTGCATTTAAAAAATTCGGCATAAACCACAAAATGGCTTGAGAGTCAGGTTGCAACACAAGATAACCAAACAGTTCATATTTCATTCAGATAAATGATAAAACAATGAATTAATGTTCTCTTCGAATGAAAAATAGACTTCTTTTTGCAATGATTTTGAAAAGAATATCAGCTAGCAATTTTGAATACTCAACTAAAACAGTCATACAGTCACCTTTTTGAGCATGATTTCTAAGAAAATGATGTCTAGACTCTATATGCTTAATTCTAGAAAGTTGAATGGGGTTCTTTGATAGATTAATTGCGCTTGAGATGTAGTATTGAAATGGACTGTCATTTATATCGACACCATAGTTGAGATGTTGTTTACTCTATTTCCTACTATTCTAACTTGCTTACTAATGCTGTCCTCAAAGATGCATGAAATGAGATCAAGGATTACTCTATTTCAGTACTCACATGTTTGACTAATACTCAATAATTATTCTTAAGTTCTTCTACCTGAAGCACATTTCCAATAGAGGTGAATAAACCTTTACAAATCTTACCATCACCGAGGATTCTTCCTCTATTGTTATTATCACAAGTCACATGACTGCTTTTTCTGGGGGTGAGTGTTAAGAGCTTTGTTATATCTCCAGTCATGTACTTTGAGCATTTTCTATCAAGGTATTAATCTGTCCCCCATACCTTGAAGCATACCTGCAATAAGATCAAGTTGAAAATTTTGGTCCCCAAATTTCTTTGGGTCCTTGTGGGTTAGTACTTAGTAGAGTCCCTTTTGGAACCCACACCTCTTTCACAACTTGTTTTCCTCTAGCCATGCACACAAATGCAGTATGTCCTAGTTTGGCACAGTAATAACATCTAATATATGGACTAGTAGTGAACTTAGGCCTATATTGCAAATTTCTTTTCATGGAAGTGTTTCTTTGTGGCCTAGGATGCACATGTTGTTTGTTTTGTACATGCATTTTCCCTAATGTCCATTCAAGTTCATGGATTTTCTTTTCATTTTCATTGCACTTATCACATACATAGTTAGCTTTAAAACAACCAAGACTGTTATTTTCTTTTCTAAGTTCTAATCTTTCCTTAGTCAAGGTGATAACTTCATTTTGAAGATGAGCAACTGTTTTCTTGGATTGTGTTAATGCTTTAGCTAGTTTCAAAGAATCTTTATGCAATTCAAGAAATGCTTCATGTAATTCATCATATGCATTTTGTGAAGTTTCAGAGTTAGAATCTACCTCAGTTTCATTTTTACTGTCGTGGTCGGCCATGAGAGCAACTTGAGCATCTTCACTTTCTGAATCATCTGATGAGTCCATGTCATTTGCTTCCCATGCTATGTAGGCTTTTCTACCCTTGTTTCCTTTGGATCCCTTTTTCTTAAAGTTTGATAGTTTTCTTTGTAATTTCGGGCACTCCATCTTCATGTGTCCGGATTTGCCACATTCGTAGCAAGTTGGTGGATTTGAGAAGTCTTCCTTGCTAGAGACTCTTTTGGATGGAGAATTCTTTTTGAGTAAGCTTTTCCTTCTCATGAACTTTTTGAATTTTCTAACCATTAGATCCATATTCTCATCGTCTTCATCATCTTCATTTTCCGAGTCATCACTATCATCGGGTGGATTTGAACTGGAAGCCTTGAGAGCTAAACTTTTCTTTTTCTTGTCTTTTTCTTCATGCTCTGCTAGACGAGTGAGCTCTAACTCGTGCTCTAGTATTTTTCCAAACAAGGTGGCGAGAGTCATGGTAGCTAAATTTCTTGATTCAGTTATCGCAGTTACCTTTGGTTGCCATTCTCTGTTTAGGCATCTCAACACTTTGTTGATCAAGTCTTCGGCAGGAAATGATTTTCCTAATGAACCCAATTTATTCACTATGTGAGTGAACCTCTTTTGCATTTCTTGTATAGTTTCTCCTTGATTCATTCTGAATAATTCATATTCCCGGATGAGAGTATTTGTTCTTTCTTTTTTTACCTCACTAGTACCTTCATGAGTGACTTGAAGGTTGTCCCACATTTCTTGAGTAGTTTTACAATTTGACACTGAAGAATTCATCGGGACTAAGTGCGGAAGTGATAATGTTCTTGGCACGGAAATTGTGTTGAACTTTCCTTTTATCATTACCCGTCCATTCATTTCTTTCTTTGACTATGAGTGCGCCATTAACCATGTGTGTGGAAACAAAAGGTCCATTTTCCACAGCATCCCATATATCTATATCTACCCCTTCTATGAATAGTCTCATTCTTTCTTTCCAATATGCATAGTCTTCCCCGTTGAATCCCGGAGGACGGGTAAGAGAAACACCCTCTTGCGTAGACCAACCTGAAGTCATTTCTCTTGAAGCTGCTAGGCCCTTTAAACAAGAGTCTAGCTTTGATACCACTTGTTACCAAGTGGCTTCAGTCTCAAGAGGGGGGGGGGGGGGGTGAATTGAGATTTTAAAAACTTTTCCCCTTTCAACGACTTAGATTAATTTTTCGCGCAGGTTTATGGAACGAACGAAAAAGAAATAAAAACAGTAAAGAACACAGTAGATTTTATACTGGTTCAGTCACCTCCCAGTGACCTACGTGCAGTCCTCACAACCCTATGAGATTTTCCACTAACAAGAACAAAGCTTAAACAGGTGCTTTAAAACCCTTACAGACTCAAGCACTCTTCACCTAGGATTTCCCACCTATTGCAAGAGCCCTCAAGATCTATAACCAACAAGAGATACCCCACCCTTGTTACAACCACAAACCCTAGAGAGATACCCCACTCTCTAGTATAAACAAATTACAACGATTAAAATAGATTACAAACAAATAACAAAATACCTCTATGAAGGTGGATAAAACAACTTGAAGATTCCCAACCCAATCAAACCCTTGAGAGAGATCAGCTCAAAAAGATGAAGAATTTGAAGAACAAAAGTGTAATAGGGTTTTGCGATTTTTCTCTGTGAATTCTGGGTTGTACTATTTGTGAATCCTTAAGTCCCTATTTATAGACTTCGTAAAAATATGACCGTTGGGACAATTTCTAACAGTGTCTCAGTAAGTGAGAAATCGATTGTTTGCTTTAAAACACATAGCATGACAATCGATTCTATGCTTTAAATAAAAACCATTTCATAAGTGAATGATCGATTGTTTGCTTCTAAAACCAAGTGTGAAAATCGATTCTTTACTTAAACAAAATAGGATCAAAATCGATTTTGTGCTTTAAACAACTAAGGTCATGAATCGATTGTTTATTTCCAAAAACAAGTCCATAATCAATTATGCTCTTGTCAAAATCGATTGTGTGCTTTAAAATTAAGTCCACAATCAATTGTACTCTTGTCATAATCGATTGTGTGCTTGTTGAAATTGATCATCAACTTGCCATAGGCTCCTAATCGATTGTTTGCTTCCTTTCTCTTTAAGACCAAGTCCATAATCGATTTTATGCTTGTAAACATTTGTGCCTAACCTATTTAGCATGCATACGTACCATTTGTGAGATGAGTGACTTGAGCCGACCCTCAAAAGCGGTTTACAGCTTATTCCTAAGACACGACCCAAACTCCTAGTAACTACCCTTGACACGGACTTACTTCTTGAGTCTTGTTTGTGCCTTGGAGTTCCATTTGTCACTTTGTCCTAGTTTGCTTCGTCATCAAAACTTAATCTGCAACACAAGATATCCACACAAACCAAAACCATTTGAGCTCACACTTGATATCATAAAGTTGTGATGGAGGATGTGATAGTCGCAGTCGCTATTGCCACACCATCTTAAATGCCACACTTTAAACCCCAAACTACTAGCTTCAAGCAAGGCACACCTAAGAATGTTTTCACACAAGCCTTAAGCAAAATCATCAACCTACATAGTTCTCCACTCTAGGCTTACTAGAGTGGATCTGAAGCTTCCACAAGCCACCCCACTCCTCACTAGCTAGTGAGGCCTTCAAAACCTCACGACACCAAGCTAAACAACAACCCACCAAAACACAGAGACCATAAATACTAGTTAGTGATGAGGTATCTACCCCATCCACAAGACCTTTTATAGTAGAAGCTCATGCATCACAACCCTTGCATCAGAACATGAAAAAACGAGCCAAGGTTTCACAGATTATCCTTTCCATGACTCCACAAAACACTCAGATAGCTCAGCTAGCCAACCCATTACCTGTAAGGAGACAAGCCAGACACCAAAGCAAACAAACAAAACAAGGAAAGCAAGGGAAAAACCTGGCAACGACAGATGAGTAGTGTGGTATGGACCTCAACTTTGACATCAAGGTAGAAAACAACATTCATGGTTCCAAGGTTGATGCCAAGGAGACAAAGGGATTTGGAGGCCAACCGGTTCGGTGGACATACACGCCAAAACGAATTGATGAGCACAAAGGCGGGATGCCGCAATCTCAAAACAAAGGCACTTAGACGGAGAAGAATAGTTTATTAGAGTTCATACCCTCAATCAATAGAAATACCACTCTCTCCACCAGACCACTTTACCCAGTGGCCTTCTAGAGAGGCACCTTCCTTGGCAAGACTGTCAGCAAGGTGGTTTGATTCCCTTGTCTTATGAATGAAAGAGACATTCTTAAGGATACTTAGAAAGTTCAACATTTTATTTCCATAGAACCGCGATTGCCATGGGCAAGTGCTTTTTACCCAGGCAAGCGCGACTTTAGAGTCCGACTCAACTATCAGGCTTCCTTCCTTCAACCACTCCTTTTCTAAAGAGATCTCGAGAGCATAGACAATTTCCAAGAATTCGGCTTCATTGGAGTCTTTAATTCCCACCGAGGCAGCAAATCTTGCAAGGTGTCTCGGGCTTTGGGGGTTTGATTTGTAATACTGATGGGGCATGGTTTCACGATTTTGCTGGTAATATTGGATATTCCAATATTTTTCGTGCTGAGTTGTTGCCACTTTACCACGGTTTTACAATGGCTTGGGATTTTGGTATTACTGATTTGATGTGTTATTCAGACTCCAACTCTGCTATCAAGTTAATGTCAGAATCTTTTAATGCTTGGTATCACTATGTAGCTATCCTTCACAACATTAAAGAGCTTTTTTCTAGGGACTGGCGCGTTCAGATTATTCACATGCTAAGGGAGAGCAATGCTTGTGTTGACTATCTAGCCAAGCTTAGGGCTGGAATTCATACGGCGTTTCGGACTATTGTGTAACCTCCTGGCGGAATCCTCACTCTCCTGCTAGCTGACCCTAGTAGGACTGTCTTTTTTAGAAAATTTTTCCCACTACAATAAAAATGGCAACCGGCGGCGGTTATTCTGCGGCGGTTTTGGCAAAACCGCCGCCGGTGTAAATATTGCGGCGGTTTACGAGGCGGTTAATGTAAGCGCTTCAGTAAGTAACTATACTGCAGCGGTTTTGAGGAATTCTGAGGCGGTTTTTTAAAAAAATAAGTAAAGGGATTCAAGCGGCGGCGGTTATAGTCATACTGAGGCGGTTTTGTTTGTAAAAAACATTCCCTTTTTTTTTTGATCAAAGAGCTTATTTTATTTTAATTTAAAAAAAATTAAATTAACAAAACCCTCATTCTCTCTCTCTCAGCGCTTCAGTTCTCTCCCACGAGCAACACTCTCACGCAGCCAGCAACCCTTTTCCTCTTTTTCTTCTTCCTCTTCCTCTTTTTCTTCAGTTCTCCGCCACACCCAGCCAGCAACCCTCAGGTGCGTCTTCTTTCTACCTCTCTCTCTCTCTCTATCTCATTCTCTCTTTCTTTCGGGTTTGAACGGTTTTGAGTTTGAATCGTTTTTGTAGTAACGATTGATTCTCTAAATTAGGGTTTTGATTTTTTGTAGTGGGTTTAATTTCTGGAAGTGGTTTATTGTAACTTGATAACTTTGGTATTGTATATTGAATTGAATCGTCCCGTGGCTGAATTTTGTAATTTCATTTTTTTTGTGAATACTGAATAATGTTTCTGAGGAGAATTGAATCTCTGCAAAAGTTTTTGCCTAAACTATTTTAGAAGTAGGGTTAAGAAAGCTTTAGATTAATTAATTAATTTTGGTTTGTGGCTAATAGGCATTGCACAATTAGGATACTGATAAAAGTTTTGGTTTTGGAATGGAGAATGAGATTAGAGTTGTGATTTGTGATTTCAAAGGGATACAGCTCTCATTCTCACAATCGTTACTACAATTTTGATGATTTTAAAGGGATAATGAGATGATTGTGCAATGCCTATTAGCCACAAAAAGCATTAATTAAATGATTAAATCAGTTAGATGATTGTTTCTGAGGATAATGGTTTGTGAGGATGATGCTTTTTGACCCTTTTTCAAACCAGAAACAATTCAGTTTGTGAGGATGTTGCTTTTTGTGGTTAACTTTGGTTTGAGGATAAGAAATCATCTCATTCTCCACTTTCACTAATTCAGTTAGATGGTTTTAATGTTGACACATCTTTTGACAAATTGTTTTTGAAATACCTTCTAGTTCGGTTAGATGTGTTATGAAGTTTCTTTGTGGGTAAGAACGATTTGTTGAATGAATTCAGTTCAGTCTAGCTTACAAGAACGTAAGAAAAATTCAATGCTATAACGCTAAAATTCAGTTTTCATGCATTTACTTAATAAGCAGAATTTTTGAGATGTGCTTCCATGTCTTTTTTAGGTACATTTTGGTTTCAAACTCAAATGGGTAACTTTTATTGAGTAAAAGTTATGCTTAAAATACTTATTGGTATCTTGCTGTTCAGAGAATTACTGTTAACATAAACATTTTGTCTATGACTAATTTGCAGTTCATTTCTCTCGCTCTCTCTCGCCTCTGTTACACCCACACCAGGTTCGTCTCTCTCTCTCACTCTCTCTCGTTTAGATTAATTAATTAATTTTGGTTTGTGGCTATAAAGAATCGTAATGCAACCACGACCACATTTTAGAATATCATGATATCTGTTTCACTTTCAAGTGAATTATTAGTTCAAAAGAGACAAAATAGTAGCTTATGTTCTCAACTAACTGGTCAGATGTTTTTGTTTTCTTCTTTTATTCCCAAATATGATATGATTTTCTCAGCAAGTTATCAACCTGTAACAATCTCCAGCTTTTGAATATTACTTATCTTCACTCTTTACTCTTCACCCTAAAGGTGAATAATTCAATTTCAAAGCTATGTGTATGAGGAATGCTATTGTGCCATATGTTTACTGAACTTGTTTTTCTTATTTGCACTGCCATGTGTTAATGACTTGTCTAATTAGCTAGGTTCAATGCTAGAGGAATGGTATAAACAATATATATGAAATCTTGATTGACAAAAAATGTACTAGACATGTACTTGATAGAGGACTATAAAAATCCTGCACTATTTGGTACTGGCTTTAGGGTGTTTTGAGTGTGACTATCTACTTCAAAGATACTATGGGGAGTATACTAACACTTGTTTTAGTATTGTTTTTCCTCTCTAGGTCCCGAGTAATTATATATAGTATTAATACTTGCTTTAGTAGTAGTGCACATATTTTGATTTCTAAATATAATTGTTCAGCTATCATTGAAGTTTGAATGGATTTCTAAAACAACAGGCAGCTGAAATTTGTCACCATTCAACTTAATTACATTCTCACTTGAAACTACATTATGTTTTAATTTCATACTCTCTTACATCTAAATATGGTTTTGCAGGAATGGCCAAGAAAAAGAGGTTTACTCCTAGAACTCAATCTGCACCTGCTGAAGTTCAAGATAATTCTCAGAGTGATCCTCTAGATGATTTTGACCCATCCTTTCGATTTGAAAATGCCCTAGACGATGAAGATGGAAGTTTTTTACCCACTGACCAGAAAAAGCCCAATAAATGGTGGCCAGTTAAAGTCATTGGTATACAATTTACTTCTTATTAGTTTGAATTAATTAATAATTTCTAATGAGTTATAATTTTTGATTTTCATTTTTTGTTTTACTTTATTTTCAGTTGGGGATGGAGAACCACAGTGACCGACTATAATAGGCTGCAGTCGGAATTACAAGCGAGTAATGCAAGAGTTCAAGCTTTAGAGGCAAAAGTTGGTAAAGTTCGAACAATAGAGGAGCAAGTAGCTTTTCTAATGCAGCAAGTTGGTGGTCAATTTCCAGCTAGATCTAATCAGGTATTTGAGCTTTTCTGATTTTTTATGTATGTTGAGGACAAGAAAACACTATCAATTATTTGTTAGTGCTTCTAGGAATGCTTTGGCTTTCTTTATAACTGTTAAATCTACTGTGAAAGGCATCGTTTGCCACAGCCTCAAATTTAGATGCCTCTGGAGCAATCTTGTGTAGATATACAAAAGGATCATCAAACTCCTGTTGTGAAGGGTAGTATACAGGACACTCTGGAATATTATTGGTCCATTGAAAATCATCAAATTTTCCAACATTGTTGGAAACAAGTCTGGCTGCTGGCTTAGACATTGAATTATTAAGCTTTGTTTTCTTTGTTCTTCTATATCTAAAAACTTTAGGAGAAGCCATTTAGATGATTGTTTCATATAAATAAACTGGCATGTAATTAGTAGGTATGGTATCCGTTAGATTGTTAGTAGGTATGGTATTCTGGTGTGAAGAGTTTATGTGTGAAGAGTTTATGTTTATGCTATTTGTTATAAGCATCTAGTACAATTTCTTATTTCTTACTTTTGTTCCTTTTTGCCCTTTCTCTGCTTTTCAGGTTGCAGATTTACGTTCGCCTGCTGAAGCAATACCCTCTTCATCTGCCAGTCATGTACCGGCACATCGTGGACCTACATCTAGTTTTTAGTTTTCGGATTAGTTATTATTAATGTTCTTATTTTGGGGAGCTCATACATTCCTAAGCACAGTACCTTTTAATCTTTTGGAGCAACAGTACTTTTGATATATTTTGGAGCAACGGTACTTATGATATATTTTGAAGCAACGGTCCTTTTGATATTATATGTTGTGTTATTTTACTTTAGAAGTATGAATGAACTTTTTGTCATTGTTTGTGTATGCTTAAATTGTTTGATGCATTCTTGGCATTTTTCGTTTATGTTTTTAAATAATTTAAGAAAAAGTTGTTATAAATAACCAAAAAAATATTAGCCTTTAGAAAAAGACTTGTTTTTTCTCTCAGCTTTAAAAACACCGCAGCAAAAAGCCTCAAAGTCGGCGCGAAATTATAACCCAACCGCTGCAAAAAAACCTCAAAACCGCCGCGAAACTCTACATTTTTCTCTAACACAGAAGCTATTTAGGGGCGGTTGCTAACCGCTGCAACTGTCCAACCGCCGCAAAAAACCTAAAAACCGCCGCAAAACCCTACATATTTTCCTAACTCAACAGCTATTTAGGGGCGGTTTATAACCGCCGCAACCGTCCAACCGCCGCTCATAACCGCCGCCAGTTACTCCTCCAGGCGGTTATACCAGCGGTTACTAAAACCGCCGCTGTAATTCCTCGCGGCGGAGAATACTGCGGCCGATTTGAAACCGCCGGGAGGTGCATTCTGCGGCGGTTAAAACCGCCGCAGAATGCTTTTTGAACCGCCGCCGCTTGCCTGTATTGTTGTAGTGTCCTGCTTTCTTTTTCTTTTGCTTTTTCTCCAATTGTACCAAAAAAAATATAAAAAATACTTTTAAAAATTAAAATTATAAAATATATAAGAATAATTTTTTAGAACATATATAATATAAGAAAGGTTTAATTATCACTTACCCCCCTGCAAAAAAAAACTCCCAGTTACCCCCTGCTGTTAAATTTTCTGTTAAAATTTAACAGTGATGACGTCAGCACTGACGTCAGTGCCACATGTCACCATATTATTGGGCCTTTGTGACACATGGCACTGACGTGCCACGTCAGCTCCTATGTCAACAGTGCCACGTCAGCAACCAATGGATGGCTGCCACGTGGCACTAGTTATTACACTCGAAAATAAAGATTTTTGTCACCAATGGGTGTTGAACTCGTGACCACTTACTCAAACCCACACCTCCTAACCACTGAACCAAATTAATATTTGTGATTATTAACTCACCTACAAATATATATTACATAATTTCCAATTAAATTAAAAAAAATCTGGCATCTTCATTCATCATTCATCGTTCAGTTCGTCTTATGCAAATGAAATGAAAAGTCCTCTTCTCTCTTGAATTCTCTCTCTTCTATTCTCTGCTATTTTATTCTGGAGTTCACACCAAGTGTAACATTGGTGCTTTCATTGACCATGTCCGATCCAGAAATGATGAGCGCCCTTCAATCCAAGCTCGATGCGCAAGCTGATGCCCTCAAAGAATTCCTCCGCTCCTCGCTTGATGCCCATTCGGAATCCATCCACTCCACCCTTCACCACCACCTTCTGGCCGTTGATTCTAAGGTTGCCGGCGCCCGTCAACCACCCCACCCTCCACCTGCATTTCCAGATCCAGCAATGCGAGCCATGAAATTGATGGTTCCCAAGTTGGATGGTTCCAAACCCGAGGATTGGGTATTTCAGATCGAAGCGTTTTTTAACTTCCATGGCACTCCATCAGCATCTCGCCTTCTGATTGTGGCGTTTCATATGGAAGGGCGCACCGCTGCGTGGTTTCAGTGGGCAATGCGGAACGGCTTTCTCACTTCCTGGTCCGTCTCCATCAGCATCATCTTCATTCATAATTTCCAGAATAAAAAGATCTACAGATTTTTGTTTTTATTTTGAAGATGATGAAGATATAAAGATAATGATGTTATGAAGAAGATGAACTGCATCGTTGCAGTGGCTTACGGTTCCAGTTTTTTTTAATTTAATTGGCAATGATGTAATATATATCAGTAGGTGAGTTAGTAATCACAAATACTAATTTGGCTCAGTGGTTAGGAGGTGAGGGTGTGAGTAAGGGGTCACGAGTTCAACATCCACTTCAGCCATTTTGAAGATTTATTTTGATTTAACAACAGTGCCACGTGGCAGCCATCCATTGGTTGCTGACGTGGCACTGTTGACATAGGAGCTGGCGTGGCACGTCAGTGCCACGTGTCACAGAGGCCCAATAATATGGTGACACGTGGCACTGACGTCAGTGCTGACGTCATCACTGTTAAATTTTAACAAAAAATTTAACAGCAGGGGGGTAACTGGAAACAGTTACATTTTGCAGGGTTTGTTTGGAGAGTTTTTTTTTGCAGGGGGGTAAATGGATAACAGTGATATTTGCAGGGGGTAAGTGATAATTAAGCCTATAAGAAAATGACATCACTATTTTTTGAAAAATTATAAATAAAGGAAAAAAATTGGACTCTCGTAAAATATATTGCGAAAAGTTATTTTGACAAAAAGAATAAAAATAGGCTTAAATATCATTTACCCCTCTACAAATATCACCATAATCCATTTACCGCCCTGCAAAAAAAAACTTTTAAAATGACCCTCGTAAATACAATGTGTTTGTAGTTAGGTCCCTGCTGTTTCTTTTTGTTAACAGCGTTAACTTAAGCTGAGGTGGATTTACAAGTGGCATTACAGGTGGCTTAAGAAATTTGACATGGCATCTCTTAGCTTCTATTTTTTTTTTGTCAAAAAAATTTCTCAGCACTTCATCTCCCTCCGCGTTTCTTCATCTCTCTCTCCGCCTTGCTCCTCACTCCCTCACCTATCGCATTCCTTCTCCTTCGCCTTCTTTGTCAAAAACTCCTTCCCTGTGTTATGATGAGTTTTGATCTTCAACAACAGATACTTCCTATTTTCATCATCTGTAGAAAATAGGAAGTGAAGGGAAAGACACCCAGAAACTGAAACAAAACCAAAACTAGCTGCAACAAAATCAAAGGCGAAACAGATTTGAAAGAAAAAAACGAAAGGTTTATTCAAGGAGCAGTAACGAAATTAAACAGATCTGAAAGAATAAAAGCGAAACGAAACAGGTTTTAAAGAACAAAAATGAAATGAAGCAGATCTGAAATTCGTTTTTGAACTGATCTAAAAAACAACTAGGAAAAGATTGGGTTTTTTCCTTTGCTGTTAGAAACGGGGTGGTGCAGAAACGAAAACGAGATCTGAAACAAAAACGAAAACGAGATCTGAAATGCTCAACGAAAACGAGATCTGAAAATGAAAACGAGATTTGTCTATTCAATTTTGTAAACATTAATTATAATATTTTTATAATAAAATTGGACAACTTTGTCTATTCAAACTAATCTTTTTATTTTGATTTTAATTCATTGTTTTTTTAGTAAGAGAAAGAAAAATGCCTCCATTATTAATAAAAACAATAAATAACAAGCGTCAAAACAACACGTGTGCATAATGGTTGTTGTTTCACTTTTAATTAAAATTGAACACGTGTTTTCCTAGGTTGCTGTTTGGGGAACTCCTACCTTTTCATGACTAATTCTTTTAGTCAACCTTCTCATGGCTTGAGAAGGTTGGGGTTTTGACATTTTTCCTATCTCAAGGACATTCTACAATATGTAATGCCTTTTTAATAAAATTAAAACTTTCTTCTAACAAAGGCTTTGTAAATATATCAGCTAATTGATGCTTGGTATCAATAAAAATCAATTCCACATCCTTTTTCTGAACATTATCACGAATAAAATGGTGTTTAATATCATGTTTAAATCTTGAATGATGGGTGGGATTTTTTGGTAAATTGATAGAACTAGTATTGTCACAATAAATGGGAATACAGGAGTACATCACTGAGAAATCCTCCGGTTGATTTTTGATCCATAGAACTTGTGAGCAACATCCAGCAGCAGATACATATTCTGCTTCAGTTGTTGAAAAGGTGATTGTGTTCTATTTTCTACAGGACCAAAAGATTAAAGATTCTCCCAAAATTTGACATGTTCCACTAGTACTTTTTCTGTCAATCTTATCACCAGCATAATCAGCATCACAATATGCAGTTAGATTAAAATGAGTATTTTTCTTGTACCACAAGCCAATACTTGTAGTTCCCCCCAAGTATTTGAAAATTCTTTTCACAACAGTAAGATGAGATTCTTTAGGAGAAACTTGAAATCTAGCACATAGGCCAACTGAAAACACAATATCTGGTCTACTAGCAGTTAGATACAATAGTGATCCTATCATACCTCTGTATTCTTTCTCAGATATTGGTTTTCCCTCTTCATCCTTCTCAATATGCATGGAGGGATGCATAGGGGTTGCCATGGCCTTGGCCTCATTCATTTTGTATTTCTTGAGAAGGTCTTCGATGTATTTTTCTTGACAAATAAAAATACCTTCGTCAAGTTGTTTAATTTGTAAACCAAGAAAGAATCTTAACTCACCCATCATACTCATTTCAAACTCACTTTTCATAAGATTTCCAAAATATTTGCATAACTTTTTATTTGTTGTTGATCCAAAAATAATATCATCTACATAAATTTTAACAATCAACAATTCCTTTTCAAGAGATTTTTTTGAATAGTATAGTGTCAATCTTTCCTCTTGTAAAGTTGTTTTTGATCAAGAAGCTACTCAACCTTTCATACCAAGCTCTAGGAGGTTGATTGACATAAAGTTCCTCATTTAAAAAGCCATTTAGAAAAGCACTTTTCACATCCATTTGAAATAATTTGAAGGTTTTATGAGCAGCAAATGCAAGGAAAATTCTAATTGCTTCCAACCTTGCCACTGGAGCAAAGGTTTCATCACAGTCAATACCTTCCTGTTGATTGTACCCATGAGCAACAAGTTTTGCTTTGTTTCTCACCACCTTACCATTTTCACCGAGTTTGTTTTTGAACACCCATTTGGTTCCTATGACTGATTGATGCTTGGGAGGTGAAACAAGGTTCCACACTTCATTCTTTTCAAATTGAGAAAGTTCCTCAGTCATAGCTTCTATCCATGACTCCTCTTGTATTGCCACATTGATGGTTTTTGGCTCAATGTCAGAAATGAGTGCCATTCCAACAGCATTATCTCTGAATGATGTCTTAGTTCTAACAGGATCTAAAGTGCTACCAATGATTTGATCTTGTGGATGGTGAACTATCATTCTCCAACTTCTTGGCATTTGAGAAGGTTGATCAGAAGCTTGAGTGGCTTCATTTGAGTTTTGAGAAGGTTGAGGAGAAGTTTCTCTTTCATCCTTCTCAAGCGTGTTTTCATTTGCTTGACCATCTTCCTTGTTTGTATTGAGTTCATCAACATCAATCACTTCATTTGCACTGTTAGTTTCACTGAAAATAATATGCATGCTTTCCTCTACAGTTTGAGTCCTAAGATTATAGATCTATAAGCCTTAGATGTTGTTGAATAACCAAGAAAAATTCCTTCGTCAGATTTTGAATCAAATTTTCCCAAATTGTCTTTGTTGTTCAAAAGGAAACAAGTGCAACCAAATATACGAAAATAGGCAATGTTTGGTTTTCTATTTTTCCAAATTTCATAGGGGGTTTTCTCAACAGTTTTCTCATGGAAACTCTGTTTAATATGCAGCATGCTGTGTTTACAACTTCAGCCCAGAAATATTTCTCAATCTTTGAATCATTTAAGATGGTTCTTGCCATCTCTTGTAAAGTTCTATTTTTTCTTTCCACAACACCATTTTGTTGTGGTGTTCTTGGGCATGAGAAATTATGTGAGATTCCCTTTTCATAAAGTTTTGAAAAGATATATTTTCAAATTCTCCCCCATTATCACTTCTTACAGAAACAACACTTGTTCCTTTTTCATTTTGAACTCTTTTGAGAAAGACTTTAAATGATTCAAAAGCTTCATCTTTATTTTTCAAAAACAACACCCAAGTAAATGTAGAGAAATCATCAACAATCACAAAACCATATCTCTTTCCACTAAGGCTAGCAGTTTTAGTAGGGCCAAACAAGTCAATGTGTAATAGCTCAGTGGTTTTTGAGATGTGATCATATTCTTTGGTTTGAAACTTGATTTGACATGTTTTCCATGAACACATGCTTCACACACTTTATCTTTTTCAAAATTTATTTTGAGCAGTCCTCTGACTAGTTCCTTTTTGGAAAGCTTTGAGATGGTCTGCATGTTTGTGTGACCAGCTCTTTTGTGCCAGATCCATTTGTCATTTTCAGAAAACATAAGGCAAATTTCTTGAGACAATTCATCAAGACATAGGCTATATAGTTTTTTATTTCTAGATGCAGTGAATAAAAATTTTCCAGGTGAGATTTCTTGAATAAAACATTTATCAGACTTAAAAGACACTTTATTACCACTATCACATAATTGACTAATGCTTAACAAATTATGCTTCAAACCTTCTACATATTGAACATTTTTTATTTTGGGAGAAGAGGAACTACCTATAGTACCTATACCTTTGATGCAAGCTTTGTCATCATTGCCAAAGACAACATAGCCTCCATCTATTCTCTCCATAGAGAGAAATTTTTCCTTTTCTCCTGTCATGTGCCTCGGACATCCACTGTCTAAGAACCACAGTTTTTTCTTGGATGCTAAGAGGCATTCCTGTTTCAGAAGTTAGTAGAGACTTAGGTACCCAGAGTTGTTTGGGTCCTTCATGGTTAGTTTTCTCCCAGTAGAAGTTTCTCTTCTGTCTGGAACATACAGAAACATCATGACCATAATTCTTGCAGTATGTATATTTCAACCTTGGCCTTCTAGCTCTTGAAATAGTTTTGAAAATCTGACTATCATGTCTTTCTAAAGGTTTTTCTAAAGATGTTTGATTTTAACCAGACATGGCTAGTTCTTCAATTAAGTTCAAAACTTTATTTTTGAGAAGGTTGTTTTGTTTCTAAAGATCAGAATATGCAAGGTTTGGTTTTTCATTGATTTTGTCATTCAAAAGTTTATGTTGTTCAGAAAGTCTAAAATGTGATTGCTGAAGAGTGTGAACAGTTTTAATTAAGTATTCATTTTGTTTTTGAAGTTCTTCATTTTCTTATTTAGCATCACATAGTTGATTTTTGAACACCACACACTTTTGAGCTAAAGTGTTTGAATCAGCTAGTAGGTTTTCAAAAGCATACTGAGTTTCTTTGCATGAAATACAAATAGGTGGTTTAAAAGTGATTACCACTTCTAGATCAGAGTCTGCCATGAGACACGAGTTGGTTGATTCATCACCAGATTCAGGATAAATGCTTTGATGAGCTTGAGAAGGTTCTTCTATATCTGCCATTAGACATAGATATGCTGTCTCTTCTTCCTTTTCTGAATCTGATCCTTCAGAGTCATCCCAGGTAGCTAGAAGAGCCTTTTTCTTAGGATTGAATTTTCTGTTGACTCATTTCAGTTTTGGACATTCTTTTTTGAAATGTCCAGGTTTATTGCATTCAAAGCATAGGGGTGGAGTTTTGCTTGAGCTTTCTCCTTTGGATGTGTCTTTCTTGAAGAAGGGTTTTCTAGTGTTTCTTTTGAAAGCCCATCTTCTTAACCTTCTGGAGATTAGAGCTAGTTCATCATCTTCATCAGTGTCATCATCATCATCTTCACTTTCTCCATGTGATTCATTCTGTGCTTTAAGTGCCACAGTTTGAGAAGGTTGAGGAGATTTCTGAGAAGCTTTGGGTTCAATAGTTTTAACCTTCTTGGGATGAAGTTCATCCATGATTTCTTTGCTCATGAACTTTTAAGGACCCCAACAAATCATCTATTTTGAGTACTGACAGATCTTTGGCTTCTGTTACTGCAGTCACTTTGGGTCTCCATACTTTTGGTAAGCATCTCAGAAGCTTTCTGACTTTAGATTGATTTGAGTAGGTATTCCCAAGAGAATGAAGGTCATTTGTTATGGTTGTGAATCTGCTAAACATTTCACCAATGGTTTCTTGTTCCTCCTTTTTGAATGTTTCAAATTTGTGAATGAGAAGGTTGACTTTTGCTTCATTCACTTGGTCAGTTCCTTCATGAGCAGTTGACAAAGTGTCCCAGATTGCTTTGGAGTTTCTTTTCCAGCTATTTTGTTGTATAAGTTCTCCCTAATGCACATGTTAGATAAAATTTAGCTTTAGAGTTTAGAAGTACCATGCGCTTGTCATTAGTTGTCCAGTTATCTCTTGCTTTGGGAAGAGTAGTTCCATCATCAAAGGTTGTTGTAGGGACAAATGGTCCATTTTCAACAATACCCCAGATGTCAGTGTCTTGAGATTCTAGGAACAATCTCATTTGATCCTTCCAATAGTAGTAATGTCCACCAGTGAATCCTGGAGGTCTGTTTGCAGAATCTCCTTCAGGGAGAAACATGACAGAGTTTGGATTGTTCATCACTTCCTTCAGGATCTTTCCTCTCACACTGCAAAGTGTGCTCAGACCCTAGAGGTGAGCTCCGATGCCAACTGAAGTGACTAAGTTAGACAAGAAGGGGGGGGGGGGGGTTGAATTGTGTATCCTTTTTAAAATTGTTACCTGAAACCTTCTCAACAAATGGTTCTCAAGATAAACTTGGAGATGAGAAGGTTGAAGTTAGTTTCAAAACAACCAACACATATATCTATAATTTGATGATGAGTATTAAGAATGATTTAAGATAACTTTAGCTTATAAGAGAGATGTTGTTTTCAAACAAGTATTAGTAGGTTGAAGGATTACGGATCGATTTGAAAACTGTCTTGAGAAGGTTGATGAAATTAACCTTCTATTGGTTTTGAAAACTATGTCAAGTGTAAAGCAAGCATGCAAATAGTATGGAAAGCAATTAAAGAACACAGTAGAGTTATAGAGGTTCACCCAATTCTTGGCTACATCCTCTCCCCACTTCCAAGTGAGTATTTCCACTATTTCCCAAATAGCTATTACACTTGCTTTTGCTCAACCACAAAAGACTTATGACACCACTTTCTTTTGATCAACACACAAAAGACAAGTGCCCTCTTACACAGCTTCACCAAGCTGTTTCCACCTACTAGAAAACTCTCTCCTAGTTTTCTAAAGGTTCCTCTATCAGTTTTGTTCACAACAACACGCACCTCTGTTTCAAGGTAGTTTGATGGAACACTTACAACACAATGTTTACAATAAGGGGTTTCGGTTTTTGGGATGTTGAAGAGCTTGAACATAAACTACACTAAGTGTTTACAATGAAGTGTTTCAAGCTATCACACACTCAGCAAAGAAATCCCAGAATATTAACTTGGGTAGCTTAGAGTGTGGGATGAGAAGGTTGGATAACTTTGAGAAGCTTGAGCTTTGAGTAGGTTCCAATTAAATCTCACACTTGTAATCTTCGAATCCCAGCCATTTTATAGTCTCAGATGTTGAGTGTAGCCGTTAGAGAGTTGAAGAGAGCCGTTTGGAATAGGTCTTACTCTTGTAGGGAGGTCATGATGAAAGATACTTTAGTTAGCAGCTTTTTAACCTTCTCATTCTGCGCATTGTACCCTCTCTGCACATTCTGAACCTACTCAACCTGACACAGTCCTTTCTTTCTGCTTTTGATAGCTCACGAACCTTCTCATATGATTATTCTTTAAAAAAACAAACTTTTGATGCTCCTAAAAAGAATCATTGATTTCCTCTCTTGCTTTTAGTGCCTTCTCAACATATTTAATGCTTCAGCTCATCAATGAGAAAATTGTTCTTGAGATGTTGAGTTCTTTCCGGAATGAGTAGGTTGATGTTCTTGAACCTTCTCAACTTTGTGAACCTTTTCATTAGTGAACTTTCTTGCATAGGTTATGGCTTGGTCAAACCTTCTCTTTGACTTTTGGTCAAACCTTCTGTTGACTTTGGTCAAACCATCTCAGTATCATTTCTACCTTTGATTTTTATACTTGTTAGTTCATAGGTAGATGATTATTTTTCTATTTTGATGGCCTGTACTTTGCACTAGATAAACATGTTAGAACTCACATAATCAAAAAACTTAACTATTTTCTAAGTTTGCATCATCAAAACATAAAAGAGATTTTTATTTCAACACAACGTCCAGGGCCATTTGCTAAATTCCTAGAGGAATACTGTATCGTCCCACAGTACACTATGCTAGATTCGCCTACTATGAATGGTGTTGCTGAAAGACGAAACAGAACGCTTAAAGACATGGTAAGGAGTATGAATAGTCATTCTAACTTATCAGAATAACTATGGGGAGAAGCACTTAAAACTACAGCATATATCCTTAACAGGGTTCCAACTAAATCAACTACAAAAACCTCTTACGAACTTTGGACAAGCAAAAGGCCTAGTTTAAAGCACTTGCGTGTTTGGGGATGTCCACCAAAAGCAAGACCTTATAGGCCAAATAAGAAAAAGCTGGACTCAAGGACCGTGAGTTGCTATTTTATTGGATACTTAGAAAGATCTAGGGGGTTTAGATTTTAAGATCCCGCAAGTAAGTCAATTTTTGAATTAGGAAATGTCCGTTTATTTGAGGATGTCGAGTTTGCAGGGGGAGATATAGTTAGGGACTTTGTCATTGAAGAAGAATATCTTGATATTCACATATGTGTTATTGACACTGCTCAGGATCCTTTCCTTGACCCTGTTGAAGACACAACAAGTCAAGACAATGTTGAACTCTCCATACCAGAATTGTTACAGAAGAACAAACTCTTTCACCTCAAGAAACTATGCCATTAAGGAGATCCACTAGAGAAAAGAGAAGTGCAATACTAGATGACTATTTTGTATCTTACTCTCAAAGAACATGAAGTTGACCCCGCAATGATGGAAGATGATCCAATCAACTTTCATGAAGCCATGAAAAGTTTCAACTCTCAAAAGTGGGTTAGTGCAATAAAAGACAATGACGTTTGGGATCTTGTCCCATTGCCACAAGGTGTGAAACCCATTGGTTTCAAATGGATATTTAAGACCAAGAGGGATTCAAAAGGCAATGTGGAGAAGTACAAGGCTCAAAGGATTTACACAGAAAGAAGGCATTGACTATAAATAGACTTTCTCTCCAGTTTCTTCGAAATACTTTTTCAGGATTATAATGGCATTAGTGGCACATTTCGATCTTGAGTTACATCAGATGGATGTAAAGACAGCGTTTCTCAATGGTGACATTGAAGAGACAATTTATATGGTGCAACCTGAACACTTTGTTTCGGAAGACTCAAAAGATATGGTTTGCAAACTAAAGAAATCCATCTTTGGGCTCAAGTAAGAATCTCGAAAATGGTATTATAAATTTCATCAAGTGATTATCTCGTTTGGTTTTGAGGTGAATTTGGTAGATAATTGTGTATACCTTAAGTCCTGTGGGAGCAAATATATTTTTCTGGTTTTATATGTTGATGACATTTTGCTTGTCACTAACGATATAAAATTATTGCTTAGGTTTGTACGTGTTCAAATATTGCATGCACTATGGGATGCTGGGAATACTTTTAGTAATCCAGGATTAGACTATTGGAAAGCAGCCAAATGGATCATATGGTACTTACAAAGAACAAAAGAATATATGCTCTCATATCAGAGATCAAATCAGCTTGAGATCATTAGGTATACTGACTCCGATTTTTGGGGATGACAAGATAGTATAAAATCTACGTTGGGCTATGTGTATTTGCTGGAAGGAAGTTTTATTTCCTAGAAGAGTGCTAAACAGTCTATAATGGCCTTTTGGTTGTGACAGTAGAGTTCATAGAGTGTTATAAAGCATCCAATCATGGAATTTGACTGCGAAATTTTGTCACGGGGCTGCATACAGTATATGGTTTTGAAAGACCACTAAGATTATTTTTGACAGTAAATTCACAGTTCTATTTTTCAATAACCATAGGAGCTCGACGAAGTCGAAGCATGTAGACATCAAGTTCCTTGTTGTTAAAGAAAGAGTTCAGAGTGAACAGTTGTCTATAAAGCATATCAGAACAAACCCAAATTTTTGCGAATTCGCTCATTAAAGGATTACCACCCAAAGGGTCTCATGAGCACACTACTCGTATGGGTGTCACATTAAATGATGTTCAGTTTTTGTGGGAGTTTGTTATTTTTGTTGGACTATATGATAGCCTTAGAGGGGGATGAATAAGGTTATATGCTAAAAATGAAATCTTTTGATTTTCATAGAGTTAACGATGCACGTTTAAATCGAATGCGGAAAATAGGATTTAAACTATATGCAATTCCTAAGCAAGCTATAACTATGACAGAGCCAATTACAGTGATATTGAACGCTAACCACAATAATATCAAATGTAATGATAAACAAAAATAATGAAAAGCAAAGTAAAGATGAGGGAAACAGATACATCGTGATTTTTACGAGGTTCGGGATAAAAGCCCTACGTCCTCGGCCTCCAGCTTTGCAACCTTTGGACTTGATAAGAACCACTATATGAGAAGAACTTCTTCAACGTCTTACAAGCAAGCAACTTCCCTATAGCTACCACACCAATCTCAATTTTCCCCAAATTGAGAACCCAAGCTCCCTGCTAAGGATTTCGCTACAATCCAATCTCCCCGATTGAATTACCCAAGAGAACTTCCCAGGATTTCACAACAACCAAGAATATATGAATACAACTGAAAACTAGGATCCGATCACTCAAGCAGTATAACAGTGTTGTAGTTGAGAGAGATGAGAGATTTGGATTCAAAGATGAAGAACGTAAAATATGATTGTGAGAGTTCTGTTCTTTTCTTCTTTTGATTTGTAGGTTGTGCGTTGTTGTTCTCTTCTCTCATGAAAAACCCTAAGTCCTATTTATAGGGTTTGTAAAAATATGACCGTTGGACTAAAATCTTCCGTAAAATAGGTGAGTAGTAAATCGATTCCTTGCTTAAAATAGTGTGTATGAAAATTGATTATTTACTCAAAATATGACCGTTGATGGCTTCGAAAAAGAAAGGAATCGATTATATGCTTAAATGCATAAAGATATAAATCGATTTTGAGCCTGAAAAACTTAGTACATGAATCGATTCTTTGCTTGATCAAAAAAGGAAGTCGATTTTTGGCTTTATGTGTATAGGAAGGAAATCGATTTGTTACCTTTATAAACAAAGCTGGAAATTGATTTTGGGCTTTAAGAAAATAATTGGAAATCGATTTTTCTCTTTAAGGAGAGAGATAAATCGATTTTCCTCTTTTAAAAAGAGAGCCATGAATCGATTCTTAGCTTTGCAACAAATCAAGTTCACAATAAAGGAAGAAGGGAATCGATTTTCTTCTTTATAAAAGGACCTTAAAATCGATTTTCTTGTTAGCTTTGCAATAAGCTCATAATTTTGCAGAAACCCTTTTCTCATGCTACGTGCCTAACCTATTTAACATGCATGCGTATATAAAAGATTTTTCCAAGCCTAGTTCAATTTTATTTTAACAAAAACAGTTCTATTTTAAAAGATCATCCCTCAACTACAAAAGTCATAAAGCTAAAGTGATAGGATCTTACACATGTCCTATCAAAAGCAAAATAACACAAAGTCTTGAACGCTTGAGTAGCTTCTCCTCCGAGCCGCTACACTTTAAAATATCCTATGCTTTGATTCATGCCCTGTACTTTTGTTCAACTGTAACCATTAGTAGACAGATTGTAATTTGTTATCATACAAAACAAAGAGTGTTTGACCTTGGTTCAACAAACTCCCTCTTTTTGATGATAACAAATTACCTTATGCATAGAGAGGCGATAAACAAGAAACAATGGCAAAAGCTCCCCCTTAGCATAAGCATAAAAAACTAATCCAATGACATTGAAATAAAAAAGCAGAGAAACAAGTCTTTCTCCCCCTTTGTTTTCATCAAAAAAAGAGGGGGGAAGACACGTAACTAGCACATAGCACATTATAAGCTGGCAAAATCAAGCATACCGAGCTCTCTCCGGATCTTACAAAATTGAGCTTCGGCTAGTGGTTTCATGAACATGTCCGCTAGTTGGTCATTGGTGCCTACAAACTTTAATGCGATGCTCCCCTTAGAAATGTGGTCTCTATTGAAATGGTGCCTTATGTCTATATGCTTAGTTCTAGAGTGTTGGATGGGGTTCTTAGCAATGTTAATGGCACTAGTGTTATCACATAGAACTGATACATTTTCATATAATGAAACCAAAATCCTCTAAAGTCTGTTTCATCCACGGAACTTGTGCAATGCAATTTCCAACCGCTACATATTCGGCTTCAGCGGTGGACAAAGCAACACTATTCTGTTTTTTACTAGACCAGGAAGTCAAACCAGGCCCTAAGAAATAACAGGTTCCACTAGTACTCTTCCTATCTAATGTACATCCAGCAAAATCAGCATCACAAATCGACCAAAGAAAATTGACTCGATTTTGGGTACCACAATCCAAAATCTATGGTTCCCTTAACATATCTAAGAATCCGTTTTACAGCTTTTAAATGTGATTCTTTGGGACATGCTTGAAATCGAGCACATAAGCACACAGCAAACATAATATCAGGTCGAGAAGCAGTTAAAAATAGGAGACTATCGATCATACCTCGATACATCGTTTCATTGATTGGTTTACCATGCTCGTCCTTATCCAACTTTGTTGCAGTCGCCATGGGAGTACCAATCTCCTTTACATCACTCATGTCAAATTTCTTTAGTAGCTCCTTTGAAAACTTGTTTTGACATATGAAGATTCCTTCCTTCATTTGCTTCACTTGAAGTCCCAAAAAAAAATTCAGCTCTCCCATCATGCTCATCTGAAACTCGCTAGTCATCATTTCAGAAAACTCCTTGCACAGATCATCATTAGTAGACCCAAAAATAATATCATCGACATAAATTTGAACTACTATGATATGTTTGCCCTTGGTTTTAAGGAATAAGGTAGAGTCAATCTTACCCTTTTTGAAACCATTTGCAATTAAATGTTTGCTTAGTCTCTCATACCAAGCTCTAGGAGCTTGTTTTAATCCATGAAGTGCTTTGTCAAGTTTGAAAACATGGTTTGGGTTTTTGAAATCTTCAAAACCAGGGGGTTGTTTTACATATACCTCTTCTTCTAAAAAACCACTTAGGAAGGCACTCTTGACATCCATTTGGTGTAGTTTGAAGTCCATGTAACTAGAAAATGCCAATATTATACGAATGGACTCCAACCTAGCCACCGGAGCGAAAGTTTCTTCAAAATCCACCCGATGACTCACAGAAGTGTGAGTTATTTACAGTCATTTAAATGAGAATTATCTTGTTCCAATAATAAATTATGCTATAAATTGTGATGAACACCTTCATATTTGACATTGTTGAATTCAGGGACAATAATTGGAATTTGGGCACGCAAGTGCCAAATTTTTGGAATTTGACATGTGTGCCAAGTGTGTGGGGTTTTACTAAGTATTCAGTGCTAGGCAAGTGCTGCGGTAGCATCCAAGCAGATATGCGGAGCGGAGCAAGGACCAGCGAGGCGCCTCATTTAGCGCAACCAGAAAAGGAAAACCTAATCTTTTAAGCGAACAAAGCGCCTGCTTGAGCCGCAAGATAAGAAGAGCGTTAGGGTTATGACAATGACCCGTGGGAAAAGGCCCAAGGAAGGGCCGCGCCGTGCCTCCTAGTGCCTATAAAGAAGCAGCAACCCTAGTGGAAAAAGAAGCATCTCATACGCAATACTTTGAGAAGAAGTGAGACCGAGCCTAAGATACAGAACAACCATCTCCCCCAGACACTCTACTTCATACTCAGGAACAGACCCCGTGGCTAGTGCTGGCCATCGTCGCAACAACCTTAGTATTTCCTAAGTGCTTTTACGATGTTGTCTACTGTGTCTATGGTAACTTTGTACTGTTTATTCATTCCTACGCTCATTATGAGCTAATTACTTTTATAGTCAAGATGTGGTGATACGAATATGTGCCTTTAAGTGTTTAATGTGATCGATCTTTGATGCCTCATTAACTTGTGTATGCTTATTGTTATAAACTCTTTTCGAAATTGATCACTTTGATTAGGGTAGTGTGTTTTATTATCTGGAAGGGAATAAATCACCGATTTCACAAGTTAATATAGTTTGAAGGGTAATAGGAATATTATTCTTCCCTAGCGAAGGATAGGAATATGAAGTTAGGGCTATAGTGCGAACGGAAACATGCTTTTTTCAACCTATATAATGAACCTCAATGGGAGCTTAGGAATAAGGGAACCTTGACGACATTATGTTAATAGGATAGGAATATCCACTTTCATTCTGCGCACTGAGTGCTATCACAACATCAATCATAGCACTGCACTTATAAGTTATGTTCGTTGATCCTGGTCTTGACTATTCTCACCTCTCGTATCTTTACTCGTTCAATATTTCCTTTTTACTCTTGCTTTGTTTACGTATTTGTTGCACAACATCTTTACTCAATTATTTTGGTTAAGTTTTTACTCACTAAAACGCTATTTCTTTGATCTAGTAGTTAAACCTTAATCCTCGTGGGAACGATCTTTACTTACACTTTATTACTTGTTCGACGATGTATACTTGCACACGTTTTTGCATAACAATTTTTTGAACTACTATGATATGTTTGCCCTTGATTTTAAGGAATAAGGTAGAGTCAATCTTACCCTTTTTGAAACCATTTGCAATTAAATGTTTGCTTAGTCTCTCATACTAAGCTCTAGGAGCTTGTTTTAATCCATAAAGTGCTTTCTAAAGTTTGAAAACATGGTTTGGGTTTTTGAAATCTTCAAAACCAGGGGGTTGTTTTACATATACCTCTTCTTCTAAAAAACCACTTAGGAAGACACTCTTGACATCCATTTGGTGTAGTTTGAAGTCCATGTAACTAGAAAATGCCAATATTATACGAATGGACTCCAACCTAGCCACCGGAGCAAAAGTTTCTTCAAAATCCACCCCTTCAATTTGGTTAAAACCTTGAACAACTAAACGGATTTTATTTAATAAAATAACACCATTTTCACCAAGTTTGTTGCGAAAAACCCATTTAGTACCAATAACGGTTATGTCAACAGGCTTTTCAACTAAATGCCAAACTTTGTTCCGTTCAAATTGTTCAAGTTCCTTTTGCATTGACACAACCCATTATGGATCATTTAAAGCTTCCTTAATATTATTAGGAACTATTTGAGAGACAAAAGCACTATGAAAGCATAAATGATTAAGAGAAGAACGAGTTGTTACCCCCTTTGATGGATTGACTACCAATAATTTGCTCCATTGGATGATCTCGAACTGATTTCCAAGTTTTGGGCAAATCATCATGTGTTCTTCCATGGAGATGGTCGTCGATGTCTTGGGGCTCTCTTTCCACTTCAGCTTCTTCTTGAGGTTCCACTTTCACCTCGGCTTCTTCCACACTTTCACTGTTTGATTCAGGTATTCTGTTTTTGATCACTTCAACCACTTCATCCTCATCATCAACTTTCTTAGCAAAAGAGTTAGTCTCATCAAAAGAAACATGTATTGATTCTTGCATACATTTATCAACTTTATTGAAAACAATATATGCTCTACTATGACTTGAATAACCCATAAAAATACCTTCAGTTGATTTTGCATCAAACTTACCCAACTTATCTTTTATGTTGAGAATGAAGCACTCACTTCCAAAAACCTTGAAGTATGAAATTTTTGGAGCTCTACCATTCCACAACTCGTATGGCGTCTTGTTAAGAGATGGCCTCAGGTATACCCGGTTGAGCACGTGACATGCTGTATCAACTGCATGACCCCAAAAATATTTGGGTAGGTTGTGCTCGTTCAACATTATTTTGTTCATCTCTTGTATGGTTCTATTCTTCCTTTCCACCACACCGTTTTGTTGAGGGGTCCTTGGAGCTGAAAAGTTATGATGACCACCATACTTTTCACACCAAGTCCTGAATGATGAATTTTCATACTCTCCTCCATGATCACTTTTAATTTCCTTGATGGCTAAGCTTTTCTCATTCTGTAACTTTTTGCACAACTTAACAAACTCATTGAAAACATCACTTTTATTTGCAAGTAGAATGACCCAAGTATACCTAGAATAATCATCTACAATCACGAAGACATACTCGGACCCTCCTAGACTTACAACATCAATTTCACCAAATAAATCAAAATGGAGCAATTCAAGCACATTGTTAGTGGAAATAACCGGTTTTGGATTGAAAGAAGATCTATGCAACTTACCTAGCTGACATGCATCACACAATTGACCCTTTTCGTATTTCAACTTGGGTAGGCCTCTAACGATAAACAAAAATAATGAAAAGCAAAGTAAAGATAAGGGAAACAGATACACCGTGATTTTTACGAGGTTCGGGATAAAAGCCCTACGTCCTCGGCCTCCGGCTTTGCAACCTTTGGACTTGATAATAACCACTATATGAGAAGAACTTCTTCAACGTCTTACAAGCAAGCAACTTCCCTATAACTACCACACCAATCTCAATTTTCCCCAAATTGAGAACCCAAGCTCCCCGCTAAGGATTTCGCTACATTCCAATCTCCCCGATTGAATTACCCAAGAGAACTTCCCAGGATTTCACAACAACCAAGAATATATGAATACAACTGAAAACTAGGATCCAATCACTCAAGCAGTATAACAGTATTGTAGTTGAGAGAGATGAGAGATTTGGGTTCAAAGATGAAGAACGTAAAATATGACTGTGAGAGTTCTGTTCTTTTCTTCTTTTGATTTGTAGGTTGTGCGTTGTTGTTCTCTTCTCTCATGAAAAATCCAAAGTACTATTTATAGGGTTTGTAAAAATATGACCGTTGGACTAAAATCTTACGTAAAATAGGTGAGTAGTAAATCGATTCCTTGCTTAAAATAGTGTGTATGAAAATCGATTATTTACTCAAAATATGACCGTTGATGGCTTCTAAAAAGGAAGGAATCGATTAAATGCTTAAATGCATAAAGATATAAATCGATTTTGAGCCTGAAAAACTTAGTACATGAATCGATTCTTTGCTTGATCAAAAAAGGATGTAAATCGATTTGTTACCTTTATAAACAAAGTTGGAAATCGATTTTGGGCTTTAAGAAAATAATTGGAAATCGATTTTTCTCTTTAAGGAGAGACATAAATCGATTTTCCTCTTTTAAAAAGAGAGCCATGAATCGATTATTAGCTTTGCAAGAAATCAAGTTCACAATAAAGGAAGAAGGAAATCGATTTTCTTCTTTATAAAAGGACCTTAAAAACGATTTTCTTGTTAGCTTTGCAATAAGCTCATAATTTTGCAGAAACCATTTTCTCATGCTACGTGCCTAACCTATTTAACATGCATGCGTATATAAAAGATTTTTCCAAGCCTAGTTCAATTTTATTTTAACAAAACAGTTCTATTTTAAAAGATCATCTCTCAACTACAAAAGTCATAAAGCTAAAGTGATAGGATCTTACATATGTCCTATCAAAAGCAAAATAACACAAAGTCTTGAACGTTTGAGTAGCTTCTCCTCCGAGCCGTTACGCTTTAAAATATCCTATGCTTTGATTCATGCCTTGTACTTTTGTTCAACTATAACCATTAGTAGAGAAACTGTAATTTGTTATCATACAAAACAAAGAGTGTTTGACCTTGGTTCAACAATTTTTAATGCTTTTATGATATAGACATATTTTAGTTTATGTAAGGTTTAAGTATATTTTCTACAGAAATAAAGTTTTGGAATTTGTTACACTTTGATTCTGTTACAGTTTGATCTCACTAAGGTTTAAGGAGGACCAATTGGAATTAGGCATGTTAAGATCACATTACATGAAAATTCCATGCTACACATCCACATCATGATCCATGCCATTCTTTTGTATCAGCATATGTAACCATTGATTGGTTTAGTTACAATAGTTGTAACGAAGACGGCTTTGATCCTATGTTGGAATGATTGATGGACCGGATTGGTTATAGATACATTCAATAATGGCAATCATTTGAGCTCATACAGATTATTTTTGCAATGCATAATTATAAGGTTACACATATAGTCCAAGTGGAAGATTGTTGGATCATTAATCCAACGTTGGACTTATATGTTAATAATTATATATGTATTGTGGACTGTCACTTAAGCTTAAGCCCAATTAAAGTTATCTAATAGGGTTAGGCTAATATGGGCTTATGAGTATCTAATAGGATATGAGCCTTTAAGTCCAACGTTGGATTAATGATCCAACAATCTTGTGATGGGCTTATGAGTATCTAATAGAGACTAAAGGGTAATTCTAATTTTGTGATGGGCTAAATTAGAAATACCAATAGATAACCCTAATTAGGTTTCTATAAATAAGGAGGTTATGGTCCCCAGGTCACACTACACAAAACTACAACTTTTGGAGCCGTTCTTACTTGACATCCCATTATCAATAAGATACAGAGAGAAAGCTAAAGGATTCTCTTGGAGAGAGTGCGTGTTGACCTGGAAGGCCAAACCAATCAACATTAAGATCAGGTACGCTTCCACTAGGATTCAGGTACGCTTCCGCTTTGGTATATTCTAATGATTAGTATGACTGATTCTGACTTTATAAAACTATCGCGGATCTAACAGATTATTCTATTAACAATTCTTTAACCTACTTAAAGAAATGGGTGGATGAGAAATAAGTCAAATATGAGAAATAATATGTCAAACATAGACCTTAATGTTTAACAACATTGCAAACTTATTTAAGCAAAGTTTTACACCCGACATATTTCCACCCCTACATCTAAGGAATAGAAATTCTGACCATACTCCAGCTCACCGTAGCACCAATTTAATCAGGCCGCGTGTGGTTACATGGACTCCATCAGCACCTCTAAAGATTGTCTAATAAGATTGTTAGGTTGCCATCCATTCTCATCTAGCTTTGTTCTAAGTTTTTCCAGCCGCGTTGCTAACATTTTATGGGCCCTAGGCTAATCGTGAGAAAATGCCCTGTTATGGATTGGTCTAATCCACAATAGTGAGGCCCATAAGCAAAAGCAGGTCCATTAACCAATGGCTAATGTAACACCCTTTTTTCACCCATCGTTTATTCATAATTTATCAGAGTTTTTCGCGCCAAAAGGGTGTCGCATTTTTCAACGTAAAACAAAACCTCGTAGTTTTCTCAAAACATGCAGCGGAACTATTCAACATCGTTAAAACAGTAATCGACCCTTCCCCAAGTGCTACCTATCAGAGCAGACGACACCAGGCAAAAGGAAGACTACAATCTTCACTCGGACTCACCTATAAAGTAACAACCACAAAAAGGGGTGAGATTCCATACAATATAAGAAGTGTATGAAAGACCACATACAAAGCTCAAGACATCAATTAATCACAGCAAGCAACATCACTCTTAACAGTTAATAACAGCTAAGTATACATTAACACATCACTTTCACAACAACACATCACTTTAACAACACATCACAATGGCCAAACAACTTCATTCAATCAGTCGTGCAATATGAATGCGATATGAGACTCAAGCAATGCACATGCATGTGGTACCAACCTACGTCACTGGCCAAAGGCCTAATTTACGTCACTGGCACAAGGGCCTAAAATATCGTCGCTGGCCAAAGGCCTAATTTTCTTGTCGCTGGCACAAGGCCTAATGTTCATGGTATGCATGCGACTCAATGATGTATGCACAACAGTCAAACAATCACACATCAACGTCACTGGCCATAGGCCTAATTCACATCACTGGCCGAATGGCCTAAAACAATAGACAACCCTGTAGTCCAACAATCACACATCAACGTCACTGGCCATAGGCCTAAATCACATCACTTTTCCAAAACATTTAGAATTGACGACCACTTTTTGAAAAAGACACCGGAGACGCCTCAAGGGCATCCCGGGACACCAAAACAACTCCAGGGAACAATGTTATAAAAATAGTTCAGAATGCCTTAAAATTAGAGTATCCAGTTAGGCACCTGGATAAGCTTTCCAAAACATTTTGAAACGCCTCAATCGGACTCCCGAGTCAAAAGTTATTTCGAAAACAGTTTAGGAGAAAACTAAGACATCTTGAAAATGGCGCCCAGCGAAGGGGATCCAACCAAATTTTCGCAAAAGTGAACAATTCGCACAGGAGCAAGAATGGAATGACTCAATATGATTAGGCAAGGCATCCAGCAAAGGCACGGACCAAAACACCAAGAGAAACAGAATAGGGCTTGGCGCCCATGGGTAGGGATCCGAAGACAGCAACACAACACAGAATGGCAACACAGCACAAGTGCTGAATTCCTACAGCAGTACACCTACTTCGGCGAATTAATTAAAATAGCAAACGACATCGGATTTCAAAAAAAGACCACTCATTCGAAAGCCCTCTGAGTTTAGTTTCTGCCTATGATTTTTATTTTTCAAAATAAGTATCCAGTTGGTACAGTTTTTCAAAACACTACACTGTGGTACCAAAATCGGACAGAACTCTCTACCCAGCTTGCAACAAAATTTTCTTTGTCATTTCTTAATGAAATTTCGTGAAACCAGTGTCTATTTCGTAGAGAATTAAGTCTACTTTCGAATGAAACAAGAATCGTTCAAAACGGAGTTCAATTGATAACACAAAGCCTACAAAAACCGAACCTACTCACAGTTTGATTCCAGAAGTTTGACCTAATTTCGGTGACTCATAACTTGAACTACACAACTCCAAATTGAGCGAAACCAGTGCCAAAACGACCGGCTTTAAGTCTATTTTCAAAAACAATCAGCCACATAATTTTTGGATCAACCGAACAGTACCAGTTTTAGGAGGACCGAAACAGTGTCCAGAAATGCACAAAGACCATAAACAAGTAGGACTCATCATGATCAATTCCCAAACAACAATTTCAACACCACATACTTATGCATTTGCTCAAACACTTGACATGCAAAATCATAAATTCTCAACAACAAATCATCATATGGCAACAATTATTATTATGAGCATAACAACATGTCATTTAGGCATAGGAATGTGAGGAAATCAAGCATACATCAAATTACTCAACAAGGCACACAATCATAGGGCATGCGATTTTTCAAGACAACAATATGGTGATCAAGACACCCTAAAACCCCACATGTAGATCCCTCATAAACCCTTATATTGAATTAAATCCGACCCTTACCTTAGATTGGAGAAAACGAAACCTTAGATTAGGAGATGTGTGAAACTCTAGCTTTCCTTCTCTCCCTCCTTGGTTGTAGATCACGCCTCTCTCTCTCTCTTCTAGCTTGTGGATCACGCCTTCCCTCTCCTCTTCTCACTTCTCTAATCCTTATTTTTCTTTTTCCTTCTAATGACAACAAAACCCTAACCTAGCCCTTTTATAAACTCACTTAACCTCATGGGCTTTTTCTTATCTTATGTGACCTAATCATGGGCCTCCACTTAACACTTCTAATTTACTAATACTAACACTAATAATTAGGTCCACATATACTAATAAATAATTATTTCTATTATTTCTACCACATAAATCCTAAATAATTAATTAAATAAATTAATCAATTATTTTGGGCTGTTACAGCAAAGATCTAGGCCCTGGATCGGACGGCTCTGATTCATTAGGACAACACACTTTTACTCTATAAATAGGCATTCAATTCAATGCTCAAGGTACACACTCTTTCCTACTCTTTACCTCTAATCAGTTCTCTAGCTGACTTGAGCGTCGGAGTGTCCCCGCAGGTACCACCTGCCCCGGATCGGAAGCAGAGCTCAGTTGATCAAGACCAACCCCTACCAACTATCTCGGATCGGACCTTGTGTCTAAGATCGGATACAGGTCCAGAGATACGGTACAGAACATTATAACTGACTTGAGCGTCGGAGTGTCCCCGCAGGTACCACCTGCCCCGGATTGAAAGCGGAGTTCGGTTGATCAAGACCAACCCCTACCAACTATCTCGGATCGGACCTTGTGTCTAAGATCGGATACAGGTCCAGAGATACGGTACAGAACAGGCCCCCCTTACATAACCATTTTTAATTTGAAAATATTCAATAAAAAGACAAAAAAAAATAATTTATTTTATTTAACATAATACGCCTTAATACATAATAATAGTTTTACAAAATATCAAAAAACTTATCTTTTCTCGGAAAGTCATAAGAAGCGATTTCTTTGAGCATTTTGAGAATGAAAATCATTTATAATGACATCAACATCAATGTTCTCCAACATATCATTCTCAATTGACAAAGTTGTCAAAGAGTTCAATCTCTCTTGTGACATTAATTAAACTCTCCGCCTCACTCTTTGCCAACCCGTTCAATTTGGGAAGAGAAACAGTCATAATGTAGGTTTTTTTTGGGAGCCTTTTTTTTCTTAATTTTTTTTTGTTATAACCTTTGTATAATTTAGATTTAGAATAATTTTTTTTGGGTCCCCTCCAAACATGGGCCCTAGGTGGTCGCACCCCCGGCCTATGCCCAGGGCCGACCCTGAGTTTTTCTTTCAGATCCATGTGTCTCTTCCTTCACCACGTTTCTTTGTCACATGACTCCCTCCCAATTGCTCTGCAGGAACACATGGTGTGTTTTGTGAATGCTACAGTCAATTGGACTGCCTTTTTACTTAGTCAATGTTTTGACTGACACACCGACATGCCAACACCAACTGTCCAGATTTGCTAAAGACGACACAAAGTCAAAAACTTCACTGCATTTTCTTTTCACTTTCCTTCTACCTCTACTTTATTGTTACTCCCTCCGTCCCATATTATATGACATTTTGGTCATTTCACACAAATTAAGAAAAGTAATTAATTATGTATGGGAAAGATGATTTATGAGTTACTTTACAAAATTACCCTTTTGTTAATGTCTTGGGGAAGATAAATTAATAAAATTGGAAGAAGAGATATTCTTAAATAATGAAGGGTATGATAGGAAAAGTAACATTAATATTGCATTGGTATTGTAAAAGTCATATAACATGAGACAAACTTTTTTGGTAGAACAACATATAATATGAGAGTATTATTCTTCTCTCACCGCATCCTCTCTTTTGGACGCCTTTGAGGATTTTTGTAGTACCGAGTTAGGGATATGATTTTTTTGGGGTTTGCAGTAATATGTAAGGTTGGTGTATTATTTTATTTTACTCCCCAGTTCAGCCATGAATTGTTATGGATTAAAATATCTATAACTTATCTTATAGGAAAACATTGTTTTAAAAATTGCTATCACATTGGATCTTCTATGTAAGCTATCAATTTTGTGACTAAGAAAGTACATTGCAAAAGATCTTTTTACCTTGAAGCTTCAATCAAGAATTCATTACATGACAACTATTTGTATAGAATTGGTTGAATCTGAAAATCAGCATCAGATTTATGTTCTCAAGAAAAGGGGTAAGGTGTATTTGAATCAGTGTTGGAATGCCATGGGTAAATTTTATTGCTTTCACATGGGAGGTTGGATTAGAATTGAATACTGCCGGTAATTTTTTAGTAGCTATGAATGTATGGAATCAAACTTTGTGTATAGAATTGCATATTCTTGATATTTATCCCGTAGTTCTGATATTGCAAATAACGCATAGGGATGGCAATGGAACGGGGCGGGGAGTACACCCCCGCTTCCCGTCCCCGCCTCCCAAGTTGTCCCCCGTCCCCATCCCCGATCTCCGCTTCGAGGAGTTTTCCTCCTCCATCCCCATCCCCACGGATCCCCACAGTTCCCGCGGAGAATCCGAAAATTTATTAAAAATTTGTAAAAATATAAATTAAAATATAATAAAATTGAATAAATATATAAAAGTAAGACTAAAAAACAAAACTTTAACATTTTAATACAAAAAATATAAAAGTTAGTCTTACTTTTATATTTTAATATTTAAAAAGTATAAAAGTTAGAACAATTAAATATTTTAAATTAGAAATACGTATAAAAAGACTAAAAACTTAATACTTATAGTATGATATACATCTATAATAAAAATATTTATGTAATATATTTCGGGGTGGAGTCCCCGCGGGGTGGGGGGTATGATCCCGTCCCCATCCCCACTTTGACTGCAGGGAGATTTTCTCCCCCGTCCACATCTATAATAAAAACTTAATACTTATTAACGCATTGTTGCTTATCCTATATATAATGTAACTAATAGCTAACCTTATTGTTGCTTTTTAATGCTTATCTTGCACTATCCATGTTTATATATTGACAGGAATACTTAGTTCCTCAAGATCAAGAATATGTTCATTCACTTGCTTAGTAATTTTCTTCAATATAAATCTTATATTATTCTCATATTTACTATTTTTCATTTATTTCAGTGGCCTTTTCACTTCTCACGAATTGTACCAAAAAAAGAAATCAAATGTAATAATCAAAGAAAGGATTCTTCACCATTCTTCAATAAAACCAAACAATGCACCATATAACCGTTCGGTCACTGTGTTGGATAAATCAATTAAAATAATTTAAGTTAAAAGAAAAAAAAATAACTTCTTTTATTTATTCCTTCTTTATCTAATCTACTACGACCATTACTCCATATAAAAAAGACTTAATTATAGTTTTGGTCTCCCTATTTACACCAACTCACGATTTTAGTCTCTTAAGAATTTTTTTCATGAATTTAGTCCCCCTATTTTCACAAACTCACGATTTTAGTCCCCTAAGAATTTTTTTGACGAATTTAGTTTCCCTATTTTCCCATTCTGTAAAATTAAAGTCCCCCTATTTTTCCAATTTTTAAAATCAAAGTCCCTCTCATAAAAATTATTATTATTATTATGACAAATTAATTTTTTTATATTTAATAAATAAAAATTCCATCTGTCTTCTTCATTCGATACTTCCTCTCCCTTCGATACCCTAATCCCAAATCCAGCAAACCCAGCATCGTTCCTTCAAAAGCAAACCAGGTGAAATTTGTGAACAGCATAATCACAAGCAGATAGATTAGTTTCTTAAGCACGTTGTCGTGGATTTGATCCTATCATGTGTATGGAAATGTCTTTTTGAGAGATTCAAAATCACTTCGATAGTAAAGTATGTCTAATGAAGAAAATTTGAACTCTAAATTCACAAGAATATTGTTCTTCATTAACTTTTTTTTTGACAGAACGTTATCAACTTTTATAAACCCAAAACTATTCTTTTTTTGGACAAAAACACAATTATTTTTAGAAACTATAATCAAATATTCCTAGAGACAATATTACTCATGTTTATAAGGTTTGCTTTTGAATGTTGGGTTCGTGGAGAAAGAAGAAGTATCGAATAAAGAAGGTGGAATTTTTATTTAATAAATATAATATTTAAAAAACACTTTTTGTAATAATAATAATAATTTTTATGTTTAAATTCCAATAAGGCAAGCCAGTGTGTCAGCCACGTTGGATAAGTGACCGACAATTCAGTGCCAATTTTGATCAAATTAGAGGGGGGACTTTGATTTTACAAATTGAGAAAATAGGGGGACTAAATTTGTGAAAAAAATTCTTGGGGGACAAAAATCGTGAGTTAGTGAAAATAGGGGGACTAAATTCGTGAAAAAAATTCTTGAGGGACTAAAATCGTGAGTTGGTAAAAATATGGGGACCAAAACTGTAATTAAGCCTATAATATTTATAATATTTATTAGAGTTTGGACTAAAATCGTGGACTAAAAGTACTGGAAAGAAATTTTCACCAAAAAAGAGTACCAGAAAGAAATTCAAAAAGGTGCAAAAACTGTAATTGGTGAAAATTTCTTTCTAGTACTACTTTTTGCACATGAAATTGTAAAGCCAACACCTACTTAGGCATAGGAGAAATATACAAATGATGAGGTTAGAGAGAGGGATTCAAAACCTGGTATGCCTAATATCTTTGAAGATCCCATATTTGTCCTCATCCTCCTCTCAGCTATCACAAAATCAATGCTGCAAAAACAGAAAAACAGAAATCTGTTTGTAAGTGAGACAGGCCAAGGAGTTAAAGAAGAGAGAGATGGTCAACAATATTTGCACTGTGCAGTGAGATGCTGCAGTTTTCACTAATTTAGGAAGAAAACAAAGGGACCATAGGAAAGGGAGCTTTGCTTCAGGCTGCAAATAGATGAAGATGAAGATGGAGTACAACAGAAAATTCTGCTTTTTTTTTTCTTTAAATTAATGTTTTTTATATCTTTTGTCTTTATTTGTGGACAGTTACTGCAGAGGCGTGGGAGGGAGGGTTGATACTTTGTATGTGTAGTAGGTGTTGATGATTCCTACATATACTAATTAGATATCTTAATCTAATATCTAATTAGTATATCTCTTCAAACACTCTTTATCAAAACTAACTTCTATATATTAATGGACATTAAGCTCTTCAGCAGCTGGTTTGTAAATACCGACAACAGTCTCCAAGATTATATCTGCCCATTTAAGTCAGAAAAGTTTCAATCTACTAAACAAGTAAGAAACTAGAATCCTTCAAAAATAAAAGAAATTAGAAAACTTTTAAATGTTATGTTGAAGAAGAAATAGTATACCTACCGACATAGGAAAAAGAGTTGTTAAAGTTTCAATAAGATTTTTATATTGGCTTAGGCCCTATTAAGATATAGCTTATTTTATATTAGTTGTGATTATTTCAGCTTAATTGTAATAAGTAAGTTAATTGTGTTGTTAGACTCTGTTAGATTTTTTGGTCCAGAGGCTTTTGATCCCTTTCTAGTGTCAAGGGGAAAGGGGTCTTGTATAATCTGGAGTTCAATTGGGAGATAAGTAAAGTCTGACACTAATTTATTTTATCTTTGGGGATCGAACTCGGGTACTAGCCGAGTCCGCCTTTTTAAATAAAATGCATTAACCACTTACACCTAAACTTAGAGTTTACAGACTCTTTTAGTTTAGTTAGACTCTATTAGTCTATTTTTAATTTCGTTACTATTGTAACGATTTTTGACTTGATTACTTCTCTCGTAAAGATTCACTATAGCTTATTTTATATTAGTTGTGATTATTTTAACTTAATTGACCCCGTCGCTTTTGGGGATATCTCCAGAAATATTTGTTGTTGGGAGGAAGAGCAACTACTACAAACCTAGCACCACCTTTTCCTTACTACCTCTCTCTCCTTCCTAACCATGGTTACTTACTAGTACCATCAGTCCATCACTTTTCCAGAATACAAACAAAATAGAAGTCTTGCATTAACCGCTCCAAACAGAGCACCACAACAGCAGGCCACACCATTTTCACACCCCAGGCTTTGCTATTACTATTTACTACCCACTCCTCTGCACACCACAACAAAAATTGAAGAATTCTCTATCTATAAGAACCCATAGCAAGAGCTCAACACAAGGTAGGGGAAGAAAAACAATAGTAGTAATTAAAGAGAATTTAGACAGAAGCAGAGCAAAAAATTGAGGGGGAGGAAAATCGATTAGTCACTTCATCTTCTCCAACAAATATTAGCACCGCCACTTTGCCTTCTTCCATAACCCCGCCCAGCAAAACACTTAGTATTCAGAGTACCTAAATCCATTCCCCTCCATGACCATAACCTCTAAATAGCAACTTCACTCACATCTATTCATCCCAACCTCGTTGAAATTTGGTTTATCTACTAGATAATTTGAGGTACCAATTTGCAGATCGACTTCTAGTGGTGATTGATTGCTTGGTGGAAGAACTTGTGAGAAGTTGTGTTGGGAATGAGCGAAATTGAAAAAATCACTCTGCGGCATTGAGATTGTTACGTATGGATAAAAATCACTCTTTGCAACTGTTGTGTAGAATTGAAGTCAGAGTCATTTTCTTTCTGAAAGAACGGCAGCATCGGTCTATCTTTCTTCGGTCTACAAATAGCTTGGCTATTCTTCAACATGATTTTCGGCTGATGCACCGGAGCGCTATTGCCTATGCTATTGACTATGCCACCACATCTTTAAGGTATCCATTATAACCTCTAATAGATGTTGGAACTAGAATCAACATTGAGCAGATTTCTCACACAGCACACACTCACTCACAGAGAAGATAGAAGAAGAGCACAGGCACGGAGATGGAGAGAAAAGTAATCGTAAAGTGTTATTCTATTATTACTGAAATTGGTTAATTGCAACATAATAGTCGTTAACTGTGTAACAAACTTACAAGTAAATGACACATATACCCCCCACAATTTGTATAATGACAGAATTACCTAATATTCTATCACTCTCCTTTAATTCTGCATTCTAATGCTATAAAGGAAATACAGACTCTAAAAGAAAACAGTCACAACACAAACACATTATCACAGCACCACAGTGTCACAGCATCTTCACAGCACCTCAACAACACATCATTATCACAGCACTTCAGTAACACCCAGCTTGTTCCTCAGCAGCTTGAATTGATCAATCTTCAGTGGTTTTGTAAATATATCTGCAACCTGCATAGCAGTAGGACAGTATTCCAGACACAGTTTCCCTTTGTTCACTTGTTCTCTAATGAAATGAAAACGAGTTTCAATGTGTTTGCTCCTTCCATGAGCAATTGAGTGTTTAGCAAGGTTGATGGCAGATTTGTTGTCTACCATCAAGGTCACATCACCATTCTTCTTGATTTTTAACTCACCAAATAGATTGTCAAGCCATTGAGCTTGACATACTGCCATTGCAGCAGCAATATACTCTGTCTCACATGAGGACAGAGCCACAACTTGCTCCTTCTTCGAGCTCCATGAAATGGGTGCACTCCCATACATGAAGAAGTAACATGCAGTAGTCTTTCTGTCAGATTTATCTCCACACCAATCAGAGTCACTATATCCAAGCAGTTCACATTCATCAGCAGTACTTTTGCTTGGAAATAAAATGCCACAGTCAATGGTTCCATTCACATACCTCATTATCCGTTTAGCAGCAAGATAATGAGATAGTTTTGGATTATCCATGTATCTACTAATCAGTCCTACAGCATAGGATAGGTCTGGTCTACTACAGCAGAGGTATCTCAGAGAGCCAACTATCTGTCTGTACAGAGTTGGATCTACTTTCTCTTCATCAGCATCCTTCACCAGGTTCACACCAGTAGCTGCTGGTGTATTAGCAGGATTGCAATTCTGCATCCTGAACCTCTTCAACAAGTCTCTAGCATACTTCCCTTGATGCATCACAATCCCAGCATCAGTTGTCTTGAACTCAATTCCCAAGAAATAAGAAATGAATCCAAGATCAGTCATTTCAAATTCCTTCTTCATCTCTCCTTTAAATGTAGCAATGTCACTGCTACTACTGTCTGTCACTAACAAGTCGTCCACGTACAAGCAAACAATTGTCAAATTCCCTGCACCAGTACTCCTTATGTACACACCATGTTCTGTTAAACACTTAACAAAGCCCAGTTGCAGCAAAAATCCATCAATGCGTTTGTTCCAAGCTCTTGGAGCTTGTTTCAAACCATATAAAGCTTTGTTTAACTTGTACACTTTCCCTTCACTTCCTTTTGTTTCAAACCCAGGGGGTTGATACACATACACCTCCTCTTCAAGAGGCCCATTCAAGAAGGCCGACTTCACATCCATATGGTGCATTGGCCACTGTTTCTGACTAGCTAGAGCAATGATAATTCTCACTGTCTCCATTCTTGCAACGGGTGCAAACACCTCAGTAAAATCAACACCAGCCTTTTGCAAGAACCCCTTAGCCACCAATCTTGCTTTGTACTTAGTGACTTCACCATTGGGATTCATCTTCACTTTGAATACCCACTTCACTACAATGGGTTTCTTTTTCTCAGGCAGGGACACTAACTGCCATGTGTTATTCTTTTCAATGGCCCTCAGCTCTTCTTTCATAGCAGGAACCCATTTAGCATCATTCAATGCTTCATCTATAGTCACTGGTTCTGACTCAGCAAATAGAGCCAGCTGCACCAGCTCACCCTCTTCCCCTATTGCTGAATCAGGTATTAATTCATAATCTTGTAGCCTGCTAGACGTTTGTCTAGTCCTTTGTGACCTTCTTAAACCATCTTGATCAACATCTGCTGTATCTGTGTTCACTGCAGTAGCAGGAACAGATTCATTTGATGAATCACTTGTTGATGCCTCAAGCACAACACTTGTGGGCATTTCTTCTGCTTCTTTGTCCCAGTTCCAGGTCTTTGCTTCATCCACCACCACATCTCTACTAACTACCACTTCTTTGGTTAGTGGATTGTACATTCTGTACCCACCAGTAGTATGATAGCCCAGCAATATCATCACTTCACCTTTGCTGTCCAGCTTCTTTCTAAGATGATCAGGTACATGTTTATAGCAGATTGAGCCAAATATTCTGAAGTAACTGACCTCTGGCTTCTTCCCTGACCAGGCTTCCTCTGGTGTGACCTTATTAAGTCTCTTAGTTGGACTTCTGTTGAGAATATATACTGATGTGGAGACAGCTTCAGCCCAAAGGAACTTAGGTAGACTCTTTCCTTTAAGCATACACCTCACCATGTTCATCACTGTCCCATTCCTTCTCTCAACTGCACCATTGTGCTGAGGTGTATATGGAGGGGTTACATCATGCACAATTCCCTCCAATTCACAGAATTCATTAAACTCATTGCTAGTGTACTCACCTCCACCATCAGTTCTTAGAGTTTTTATCAACAAGCCAGTTTGTCTTTCAACCATTTTCTTAAATTTCTTAAACATACTTAACACTTCATTCTTTCTTTTCAACATATAAACCCACATCTTCCTAGTGAAATCATCAAGGAAAAGGACAAAATACCTGCTTTCATTAGGAGATTCACACTGCATTGGTCCACATACATCTGAGTAGATCACCTCCAATCTCTCTTTGGACTTGGTTTCTACAAAATTCTTAAATGGAGTTCTGTGTTGCTTTGACTCAACACAGTTCTCACACAGTTCTTTTGGTGCATTGATCTGTGGCAGTCCCTTAACCATCTTGTACACATTCAGGTCATGCAGGTCTCTGAAATTCAAGTGGCCATACCTATGATGCCACACCCACTCATCTTGATTCACTGTTGCAGCTAAGCATTTTTGCTCAAGTGCTTCAAGGCTGGCCTTAAATGTCCTGTTTCTGGACAGTGGAACATCAAAAATCACACTGCTCTTGCTGGCTGTGTTAAAAAGTTTGAGTCTCTTCTCTTTCATTGTCACCTTGTGGCCCTTCTCTACCAATTGTCCTAGACTTAGCAAGTTGCTTTTTAGTCCAGGAACATATAATACATCAGATATGCATGACTGTGAGCCATTCTTCATCTTAATCATCACATCTCCTACTCTTTCAGCCACCATAGTCCTACCATCAGCAAATCTGATTCTAATTTTCTTAGTTGAATCAAAGTTAACTAGCCACTCTCTATGACCAGTCATATGTGTGGAACATCCTGTATCAAGATACCACTCTTCAATGGTGCACTTCTCATCATCTGTAGTTACCATAAGCATCAGCGGTTCACTGTCCTCCTCATCACCCTGAGCAAGATTGGCTTCATCACCTTGAGATTCCTTCTTAGAATAGAACTCATCAGCAAAGTGCCCCCACTTATCACAGTTGTAGCATTGGATATTTGATTTATCAAACTTCTCAAACTTCTTCTTACCACCTCTGCCTCTGAAACCACCTGAATTGGCTCTGCCACCTCTTCCTCCTCTCTGTACAGGGCCACCTCTGTTAAACTCAGAGTGACTTCTATCACCGTTTGAATTGTTACAGCCTCTACCTCTATTGTTTCTTCCTCTGCCTCTTCCTCTATATCCACCTCTACCTCTATTACTTTCACCATTATTCTTGGGATTAGATTGTGCAAGTAGAGCCTGTTCAGCCAATTTACTCTTATTTCTTTCAATCAGTCTAAGTTCTCTAGCCTCTAATGTACTTTTCAATTCTTCTATACTCATGCTAGATACCTCCTTAGATTCTTCTATTGCACAGACTATATAATCATACTTTTCAAGGAGAGAACGAGTAATTTTCTCACAAATCTTACCATCAGTTAGGGTTTCACCTTGCGTAGCCATTTGATTCGTGATTGACTTCACTCTCTTGAAGTAATCTGCTACCTTCTCGTTCTCCTCCATTGAAAGCAGTTCATATTGTCGCTGTAGCATTTGTAACCTCGCCTTCTTGATTCGATCACCACCGCATAATACTTCTCTAGGTTATCCCACGCTTGCTTCGCTGAAGTCGTCTTCGAGATCTTCTCAAAATTTGCATCGTCAACACTCTGATGTAAGACGAAGATCGCCTTTGAATCCTTCTTCTTCGCATCCTTGTACGACGTTCGCACCGCTTCAGTTGCATGTGCCGCAGGTTCCGCCGGAACTCCATTCTTCACAATCTCCATGACATCTTGATATTCGAACAGTGCCTTCATCTGAGCGTTCCAACGCTCCCAATTTTTGCCATCGAGGACCGGCAATTGCGCAGGGAAGTTTCCTCCATTCGTGCTCAACTTCATTTTCACTCAAATCGTGTTCAATTCACTGAATCGATGAAGAACACTCACTCGCACTCGTGTTTCCCCAAATCGCGAAACGATCCTCACCAATTCAACTCGTGTTTCCCGATCCCAAGCTCGATGAAGCTCTAGATACCAGATGTTGGAACTAGAATCAACATTGAGCAGATTTCTCACTCAGCACACCCTCACACTCACTCACAGAGAAGATAGAAGAAGAGCACAGGCACAGAGATGGAGAGAAAAGTAATCGTAAAGTGTTATTCTATTATTACTGAAATTGGTTAATTGCAACATAATATCTATTAACTGTGTAACAAACTTACAAGTAAATGACACATATACCCCCCACAATTTGTATAATGACAGAATTACCCTATATTCTATCATAATACTGGATGTGTAGATAATTTTTGATCAAAACAAATGAATTTCATGACTATTTCATGAATTTCAAAACAAATGAATTTCATGGATATTTTGAATACTTGAATAATCATGATGAAACTATGGTAGTAGAAGGAAGTGATGTTTTTTATTGCAATGGCTCACACTATTTTGAATACTGCAAACATTGTCATTGGCTTTCCTTCCTTAAGTTGTATAGGCACACAATGAGGTTGCACTTTAATGATATGATTATGATGTCTATAATTGTTGTTTTTCCCTCATCTGAAAGAATGAATTTTCTATATTAATGGTAATAGTATCCATTCCCCTCCATGACCATAACCTCTAAATAGCAACTTCACTCACATCTATTCACCCCAACCTCGTTGAAATTTGGTTTATCTACTAGATAATTTGAGGTACCAATTTGCAGATCGACTTCTATCTGGGTGGTATCAAGATGGCACTGGGTCGGGATATCTTATCCATCTCTCCAGGAAAATGGATATTTCCAGAAAATATTTTTAATTCAATTTTTTTTTTCTTTTCCAATCGGACCAATCCTCTTACTCGACTTCTTATATTTAAAGTGATTGGTGTTCCTATTCCAACGAGACTATTATTTCGTACCATTATAGAAGAAGATTCGGGTAAAATATGCACTTCTTCGGGAATAAAAAAAAATCGATCTACTTTGATTTGATATTTTGGCTTTAATTCTTTGATTCCTCGATATTCAATTAAATCTTCTTGTGGTGATTGATTGCTTGGTGGAAGAACTTGTGAGAAGTTGTGTTGGGAATGGATGGAATTGGAAAAATCACATTGAGATTGTTACGTATGGGTAAAAATCACTCTGCATTTGCAACTGCGGTGTAGAATTGTGTGATGCGGCCACAACCCCAATAGCAAATTTGGGGCCGCAATCAATGATGTTGGGCCATATTTTAGAGTTTTTTTAAAATTTAATATGTAACATCCCCAATTTAGCTAATTTCGTTTATTGAAATTATCAAGAGGTCAAGATAATTAATAAGCATAATTGACTAATTATGAGATGAAATTATTGATTAAGTGAATTATGTTCTACTTGTGTGCTAAAATATATTAAGTACTCGAATTGTTGATTGATTGGTGAGTTTCAGCTGACCCACCTTCTACAAAACACCCACATATGCATTAATTAATTATTGTATAAGTATTGTTTGACTATGTGATTAGAAATGACTTAAGAAGAGTTTAAGGAGAGTTAGGTAAAAAATTGGACATAAGGGCAATATGGTAGTTTTGCCCCATTAAAAAGCCCCTCAGCTGAGTTACTCATCTGAGTCACTCCCACACTCAGCATTTCACCAAAAGTTACTCTTCTAATAATTTCCCCAAGGTTGCCCAATGATTGTAATGTATGATTATCATAAAATGGTGTGTGCTTGAGATAAAATTCTTAAGTTATGAAAGTTACGAAAACCGTACTTTAGTATACGCGAGTGTACACAAGCCAAGAAAGATAAAGGACTATAAGTCCAAACAAGTCAAGTCATGATAAAGGACTATAAGTCAATACAAGTCATGTAAAGATTCAAAATTCATGTAATAACAAGTCAAGTTACTTTACCTTGAGGAAAGGAAGGATGGCATACATAAAATAATATATGTATATCAAGGGTGACGACCCTAAGGATTATCATACTAGGGGAAGGGAAGTCATGAGCCCCAAAACCTAGGCCCCATGAGGTTTGCCTGCTAATTAGTGGTTAGTGGGTTGTGTTCACCAAAATCCAAAGAAATAACCGGATAAGATAGGCTCGAGGTGTTGTGCTAAGTTAAAGGAAAGATAAGACATGAAATGTAGTCGCTTATTAGGGCTACAAGACGGAATAAAGAAAGATATGTCCACATGCTTGCTTATTAGGGCCATGATGTTCAAAGTACAATGCATAATACACCGCTAGAGTTAGTAAGGGGTCTCGATAGCACTCACTAAGATAATGTTTATCTCACCCTTTATTTATTGTGGTTTTTACAGAGAAACGGAAAAAGGCAAAGGCGAAGAAGCACAGTTAGCAGGTGTGACTTAAGAAGTCATTGAAAATTCGGCTTTATGTTTAGGCCTTTGTCCATTTTGTTTTCTTTGTAATATCGATTGTATAACTATTATTAGTAACAGTTGTAAATCGTTTCCGCTACTTATGTTTTGGGTATTGAACACCAGGATTGTATAAGTTTTAAGTCACGAGACCTAAGTACCCTGTTAAGTTTAATGAGGTTCATGGAACCACTTGATAATTATTTATCGAAAGTTTTTAGTTGTGTTCAATATTCAATAACATGAAGTTACTCTGATGTATGCCAAGTGGTGCACTTTGGTATTTCTACAAGCTAGAAATACTGGGGTGTTACATTATGGTATCAGAGCAGTTCGACCTAGTCAGGCTTAGAATAGTTTTAGGGTTGGTTGTCCTTTGAGTAATTCTGCTATATTGCTTTTTATGATGCTAAGAGACATTGAGACTGATCATCTTAATACTTGGTGTATCGTTTGCAGAATTATGGCAGGAGGATCAAGGAACAATCCACCAATTGATCCGCATTCTGCTTGGATGCAGAATGTGATTGAAAGGAAGCAAAAAATGATGGAAGATATGCTGCTAATGCAACAAAATGCTCAAGCTCAGCCCCAACAAGCTCCTGAGCCGCAAGCTAACCCAAGGCAAGTCTACTCTGAATTCCTGAAAATGAAACCCCCCGAGTTCAGAGGAGGACTTGATGTCATGAAAGCCCAGTATTGGCTGGATGATATTGAAAAGATTTTTCTGACAATGCAAGTTACTGATGAGGATAAGCTGAGATTGGCATCCCATATGCTGAAGGGAGAAGCCAACAACTGGTGGACTAATGCTAAGGCCATGATGGCAACTATGGGAACTCCCCAGACTTGGGAGAATTTCAGGCAAACATTTATGGAGCAATTCTTTCCGACTGCTATGAAATTTGATAAGGAGAATGAATTCTTAGCTCTCACGCAAGGAGGTTTAACTGTGGGCCAATACACGGCCAAATTTGAAGAGCTGTATCAATTCTTCGGTTTGGCTGGGTATGCTCCGAAAGACAGATGGAAGACAGACAGTTACAAGTATGGGCTGAGAGAAGATATTGCTCAGAGTCTAACACTACAAGAAAAGTTGGTTTTTTTGGCGGGCAAAATCCGCCGGAAAAGCCAAAAATCCGCCGAAAAATTGGACTTTCCGGCGGATTTTCGCGCCGTTAGCCAGCTCGCAGCAAACGGTTTCCGGCGGATTATCCACCGGAAATTTCCGGCGGATTTCGTGCCGCCGATAAATCCGCCGGAAATTCCGCCGAAATATCCGCCGGAAATACTGTTAAGTCCGCCAGTAAAAATATTTTTTATTTTGAAAAAATAAAAATCCGCCGGAAATGCCTTTAAATCCGCCGGAAAAACATTTTTATTTTTGAAAAAAAAAATTCGCCGGAAAACCCATTAAATCCGCCGGAAATTAATTTTCGTTTTATTTAAAAAATTAATATTATTTTATTAAAAACTTTAATTATTATTTGATTTATTTATTAAAAAAAATAAAAATTAGGAATGAAAATTAATAATTAATTTAATGTAGTAATTAATTTTAAATAATTAATTAAATTAATTAAAAATAAAATAAAATTATTTTTTTAAAATAAAAAATAATACTTAAAATTAATAATATCAATCTTAATAATATACAAAATGAAAAACAATAATAGGTCTGAAATGAAGACGAATTAATTTAATTCATATTTCAAATCGAAAAAAGTACTCAAATATCTATAACAAATACAAATGAAAACTTAAATTACAACAAAATAAAACAATTCAAAGCTACTGGGGTGGCTGCTGGCCTGACTCATCATCATGATAATAGGTATCATCTAATGCAAGAAAAGCACTAATCGCATCGATATTAAGATCGATGTTTAAGTTGGGCTGGTGGGGTGACTGCTGCTAGGGGTGCTGGTATGGCTGCTGGGGGTGCTGGTATGGCTGCTGCCGGCGGTGCTGAATCTGCTGCGGTGGATACTGCTCGTTCAGTTGCTGCGTCAATTGCGTAACATCATTCAACTCACTAGAATTAGGAACATAAGAGCGACCAGTACTCTCTGATCCAGAATGTGAAGAAGATAGATTCGGAATAATGCTTGTTCTGAAAGCAGCCGGTCCAATACCACCAGATCCTACCATACGATTACTCTTTAGGGGACCAACTGCTCTCTCCCAAATATCACGAGCTACTCTAGCCTCCTCCACAAGATCGATATCTGTCCCACTACTCTGCTGTGACTCATGGTACTCAGCCAGCCCACCCTAGAAGCTCTCCTGAAAAAAATAACCCAACAAAGAAATAAATAACTAATTATTAATAATATATAATATAATAAAAACAATATATATATATATATAAAGATAAATATAAATAATAAACATTAATATATAATTGTAAAAGTAGTTTTACCTGAATATTCCTCGCCCGATCTGTAGCAAACTCACCAGTGTCCTCTCGCATATGAAGGTAGCGATGCAACTCAGGCAAAGTGACTGGCCTTTGATGCATCGCCTCCTATATATACATATAGTGTTATTAATTAATACACATGATCGAAAATGACTAGTTAATTATAAATAATTAATTAATCAAGTAATAAATTTACCAAACGCCTGTGATGGGTTGCAGTATTAACACTCCCCCCTGTGTGTATGCAGCCACCTTTTTCAGAACCACGGTTCTTCTTGGCTTTCTCACAATAATTCTTAAATTCAGGAGTCTCCCAATACTCTCTGAATGAAACCCAAGTTGAGTCTCCCATATAAGATGGCTTCGCATTCTTATTGCGCGCATCCCGCAGCAATTCAGAATAGCTGTAACACCCCTTTTCTACCCCATAATTTACACGTCATTTATCAGAGTAATTTCTTTTTTCGCAAATATTAATTTAACTGGTAGAAAAGAAATGCCACATCGTCATTAACAAAACTCATCAACTGCACCCATCAAGGTTTGTGCAACAAAACACCCGTCATGAAAGTTAAACTCCAAAAATCACATCACAGTGGAATAAAACAATAACTCACTAATACCACTCAAACACGTCTCACATCATCGACATAATCATTAAACAATTAGTTAATTAATTAACAAACTTCAACCACGCCCCCTAGGTGTCACAGTATCAGAGAGCGACTCGACAGACATCCCAATAGCTATTAAAGAAGGCAGCATGACCTTCACTCGCGGTTACCTGCAGCGTTGCCACAATAGAGCAACATTCCAAGCAGAAGGGGTGAGAATTTCAACAAAACATAATCAAGCACTTAATAGATAATGTGAGAAAATAGTCATACAACATCGTCATCACCACCAACATCATCGTCACTAAACACTAACTCAAGTCACAACTTTTTCCCACAAGTCATAAATCATGTATGTGCATGGAAATGCAACCCACACCTGGGTATATGCATGATGGTACCATTCTCGTCATAAATAAGCCACTATGGGCACATCGTCACTGTTTTACGTCAATAAGAGGCCGAAGCCTATTCGTCATACTATGCACATGCTATGAGACACTATGGACACATGTGCAAACACCAACTCACTCACCTGGAGTCCTCGTCATCGTCGTCATAAAACACTCATAGAGTGTACTCGTCATAACCAGCACAATTATATCACAACATCATCATAAACATCACAATTAAAATTTGGGTAACAACACATTTAAATTTTGAGTAACAACACATTTAGAATCTGAGTAACAACACATTTAAAATTTTAGTAACAACACATTTAAATTTAGAAAACATCACATTTTCATGCTTAGAAACATCACATTTAAATTTAAAAAAAACATCACCTTTTCAAAGTGGAAAATATCACATCTAAATTGCAAGAACAGTAATAAAACATCGGCCTTTTTATTTATAAAAACAGCCACATTACCACGCCCCTTCATTTACATAAACCGCAGAAAAATTCAGTTCAAAACAGCGGCAAAACGGGGTGAAAACAGTAGCTCTTTAGGCGCGTAACAGCATCAAAAACAGCAGTAAAACAGTGTGAAAACAGCAGCCCTTTTTAGCGCACACAACAGCAAAACAGCACACTTACAACATAAAAACAGCACCTCATTTTTGTAAAACAGCAACACATTAATTCTATAAAAACAGCAGCTCATATATAAAAATAAACAGCAAGACAGCAACTCATTTTTATGCAAACAGCAGCATTATTATTTTACAAACAGCAACATCTTTATGTCATAAACAGCAACAGCATACAAATTAATCACCACTTGCAACATCTCTCAGTTTATTCTAAGACATACCATACATCACATCTTAATTCAATTTCAAATTGCTCAATCACATGCTCTCATCCATATACATGAAAATCGAGTCTAACCTCATCAAATCACCCACTCAAAATTTCAATTTTTCATCTCATATAACAACCACAACACAAATCGATTTTCTCAAGCCCTAACTACCCATATACCCATCATAAACCCATCACATACTCAATTATATTAAATCGAAACCCTCACCCTTACCTCTTAAACATAGGCTCCGAAGAAGACGATTGAAAGCACCAACGAGTAACTACAGCAACACAACGAGCAAAGCCTTGAAACTTGCGCAATTCTTCTTCTCCTTCCCTCTTCTCTTCGCCGCGCCTCTTCTCACTTCTCACTCTCTCTCAATTTCGATTTTTCCCCAAGTGAATTGAGAGTGAGGGTTTCGCATACCCTTGGGGTTTAAGCTTTGGGCCTTTCACGCGTTGGGCTCACAGCTACACCCTCACCACTACTCGTTCCCACTCCTACACAAAACATGATATTTCCCTCTTAATTAATTAAATTACGCTTCAACTAAAAAATTAATAATTCTATTTAAATAAATTGATTAAATTAATTAAATTATTTTCGGGGTGTTACAACTCTCCCCCACTTAGAATTTTTCGTCCTCGAAAACATACCTGATTCAAACAACTCCGGATACGACTCTCGCATCTTATCCTCCAGCTCCCATGTCAAGCTTTCACCAGCTGCTCCAAACCAAACAACCTTCACCAGATTGATCACCTTACCTCGTAAGGTCTTCACCTCACGATCCTCAATTCGTACAGGCATAGTCTCCACAGTGAGATTATCCCGCACCTCCACATCATATGGTTGAATCACATGAGACGGGTCCGCAATATACTTCCGAAGCTGCGACACGTGAAACACGTCGTGCAAGTTCGAAAGGTTAGGTGGCAAGGCCACCCGATATGCAACACTTCCAAATCTTTCCGTAATCTGATACGGCCCAATGAAACGAGGAGTCAACGTCTTCGATTTCAGCGCACGCCCAACACCAGTCATAGGTGTGACCCTCAGGAACACGTGGTCACCCGCTTCAAATTCTAAATCTTTCCTTCTCTTATCATGGTAGCTCTTCTGTCTACTCTGCGACGCTTTCATTTTCTCCCGGATCACCTTCACTTTCTCAGTAGTTTCTCTGACTAGCTCAGGTCCAAGTACTAAACTTTCCCCAGTCTCATACCAACATACCGGAGTCCTACACCTCCGACCATACAACGCCTCAAACGGCGCCATCCCGATACTGGAATGATAACTGTTGTTGTAGGTAAACTCGATCAATGGAAGATGAGTATCCCACTCACCTCCCTGCTCTAGAACACATGACCTCAACAGATCTTCCAACGATTGAATCGTCCTCTCTGTCTGCCCATCAGTTTGAGGATGATAAGCTGAACTCAACCTCAATTTCGAACCCAACTTCTTCTGCAAACTACTCCAAAAGTCCGAAGTGAACCTTGGGTCTCTATCCGACACAATACACAAAGGAACGCCATGCAGCTTCACAATCACCTGAATATAGATCTCTGCCAATCTCGACACCGGATACTTAATGCCGATAGGAATGAAATGAGCAGACTTCGTCAATCTATCCACAACCACCCAAATCGAATCATGTCCTCTCACCGTATTGGGTAACCCAGTCACGAAATCCATGGAAATACTATCCCACTTCCACTCTGGAACATTCAACGGTTGCATCATCCCCGCAGGCTTCTGATGCTCGACCTTCGATTTCTGACAGGTCAAACACGAATACACAAACTGCGCCACGTCGCGCTTCAACCCAGGCCACCAGAACATCTTTTTCAGATCTTGATACATCTTTGTCGCTCCAGGATGGATACTCAACTTACTTCTGTGGCCTTTTCTACCCCATAATTTACACGTTATTTATCAGAGTAATTTCTTTTTTCGCAAATATTAATTTAACTGGTAGAAAAGAAATGCCACATCGTCATTAACAAAACTCATCAACTGCACCCATCAAGGTTTGTGCAACAAAACACCCGTCATGAAAGTTAAACTCCAAAAATCACATCACAGCGGAATAAAACAATAACTCACTAATACCACTCAAACACGTCTCACATCATCGACATAATCATTAAACAATTAGTTAATTAATTAACAAACTTCAACCACGCCCCCTAGGTGTCACAGTATCAGAGGGCGACTCGACAGACATGCCAATAGCTATTAAAGAAGGCAGCAGGACCTTCACTCGAGGTTACCTGCAGCGTTGCCACAATAGAGCAACATTCCAAGCAGAAGGGGTGAGAATTTCAACAAAACATAATCAAGCACATAATAGAGTAATGTGAGCAAACAGTCATACAACATCGTCATCACCACCAACATCATCGTCACTAAACACTAACTCAAGTCACAACTTTTTCCCACAAGTCATAAATCATGTATGTGCATGGAACTGCAACCCACGCCTGGGTATATGCATGATGGTACCATTTTCGTCATAAATAAGCCACTATGGGCACATCGTCACTGTTTTACGTCAATAAGAGGCCGAAGCCTATTCGTCATACTATGCACATGCTATGAGACACTATGGACACATGTGCAAACACCAACTCACTCACCTGGAGTCCTCGTCATCATCGTCATAAAACACTCATAGAGTGTACTCGTCATAACCATCACAATTATATCACAACATCATCATAAACATCACAATTAAAATTTGGGTAACAACACATTTAAATTTTGAGTAACAACACATTTAGAATCTGAGTAACAACACATTTAAAATTTTAGTAACAACACATTTAAATTTAGAAAACATCACATTTTCATGCTTAGAAACATCACATTTAAATTAAAAAAAACATCACCTTTTCAAAGTGGAAAATATCACATTTAAATTGCAAGAACAGTAATAAAACATCAGCCTTTTTATTTATAAAAACAGCCACATTACCATGCCCCTTCATTTACATAAACCGCAGAAAAATTCAGTTCAAAACAGCGGCAAAACGGGGTGAAAACAGTAGCTCTTTAGGCGCGTAACAGCATCAAAAACAGCAGTAAAACAATGTGAAAACAGCAGCCCTTTTTAGCGCACACAACAGCAAAACAGCACACTTACAACATAAAAACAGCACCTCATTTTTGTAAAACAGCAACACATTAATTCTATAAAAACAGCAGCTCATATATAAAAATAAACAGCAAGACAGCAACTCATTTTTATGCAAACAGCAGCATTATTATTTTACAAACAGCAACATCTTTATGTCATAAACAGCAACAGCTTACAAATTAATCACCACTTGCAACATCTCTCAGTTTATTCTAAGACATACCATACATCACATCTTAATTCAATTTCAAATTACTCAATCACATGCTCTCATCCATATACATGAAAATCGAGTCTAACCTCATCAAATCACCCACTCAAAATTTCAATTTTTCATCTCATATAACAATCACAACACAAATCGATTTTCACAAGCCCTAACTACCCATATACCCATCATAAACCCATCACATACTCAATTATATTAAATCGAAACGCTCACCCTTACCTCTTAAACGTAGGCTCCGAAGAAGATGATTGAAAGCACCAACGAGTAACTACAGCAGCACAACGAGCAAAGCCTTGAAACTTGCGCAATTCTTCTTCTCCTTCCCTCTTCTCTTCGCCGCGCCTCTTCTCACTTCTCACTCTCTCTCAATTTCAATTTTTCCCCAAGTGAATTGAGAGTTAGGGTTTCGCATACCCTTGGGGTTTAAGCTGTGGGCCTTTCACGCGTTGGGCTCACAACTACACCCTCACCACTACTCGTTCCCACTCCTACACAAAACATGATATTTCCCTCTTAATTAATTAAATTACGCTTCAACTAAAAAATTAATAATTCTATTTAAATAAATTGATTAAATTAATTAAATTATTTTCGGGGTGTTACAATAGCGATGGGAACATCTCTTATGGAACACTCTCTCAACTTCTTTTTGCTGCTCTGGTAACCACGTACTTTTTTCCTATTTAAGAAATTTACAATAATGTTGTTAATAAGACAAATTAATTCATCAAGTCAATAAGATAATACACCAAATTAATTATTTTGTAGAACAACTTACCAAGAATAATTTTAACATCCTCGCAATTGCCTCTTTATCTTTTCTAACCGCCGTCCAATTCTTCCAACTGCCGGTGAAATTCTCCTTAATTGTTTTTGTGATAGCGGTAGCTGTAGCCTTCGAATTAAGAAACCTGTATTATATAAGTTATATAATTAAGTTATATAAAAGGCAACAAAAATAAATTATATAAGTTATATAAAAGGCAACAAAAATAAATTAATAAATAATAATATATAATACTTACGAATCGGCAGCAGTCTCCAATATGATACGACCATCAGCCGTATACCTCACCACCTCCTGGTTAACTGTAAATGTGCGTACCCCATCTGCATCAACATCTGTCGGGGCTAAGCCCTCAGTACCATCAGGAATCACTGACTCGCCTGCAGTACTACTACTAGCACCCTCAGACCCAGGTGGTGGCAAATATCTGCCACCAGCAACAACAACACGAGCAGGCTGACGACGACGCCCTAGGCGAGTAGAAGTCTTCCTCCTGCAAGTGCTAGCGCCATCACCCGTGACAGGTGGAGGAACATATGTGTCGTCATGATCGGATCCTGAGTGAGAGGATGCCATATCCGTATCTAGACATATACATTTAAACAAACAAACATATACTAAACAAGGTTAACATAAACATATACTAAACAAAAATATATAAACATACTAATTAAACAAACATAAATTACATCCTTGTATGGGGTAACAATAACTGGCCAACATGAATACGGTGTTGTCGAGGCTTGAATATATGGTGTGAAACCATCAGAGCATAAACCAAGCCGAACATTGCGTGGATCACTGGCAAAATCTGGATGAACACGATCAAAATGCTTCCAAGCTTCACCAACAGATGGGTGACGTAATTCACTAGAATTATTTCTATTTTGATGGTGCCACGTCATTTTACTCGCGGTCTCCATTGAAGTAAACATCCTCTGTAGCCTTGGTATAAGCGACAGATAGAACATTGCTTTTTGTGGAACCGGTTTGCCTCTGCTCATCCCTTTCCTACTCACACGATAGCGTGGCTCTCCACACAACTTGCATTCCGACAACTCTCCATCATTTATGCCAAACTCATTGTTATAATAGAGCATGCAACCAGACACAAAACAATCAATTATTTTAGATTTTAAGCCAAGCTTCAATACCAGTCTTTTAGCATCATAATAACTCTGCGGCAAAAGCTCTCTAATGGGGGTTGCATCCAACATCATTTTAGTCATATATTCCATGCACAACTCAGCAACATTAAATTGAAACTTAAGACCCAACAACCGAACACACATTGATAATTTTGAGTCTTTAGATCCTTCAAATAATGGTTTATTTGTCTCACTCAAATACATGTAAAACCTTTGAGCTTCCTCATTTGGAACTTCTTCAGCATCATATTCTGGTTCTTCAAAATCCAAATTTACTCCAACAGCGTCAGATATCATTCCCTGATAAACATCTAACAGTTGTATAATTTGGCCTCCAGATGTCGTAGTCGCTGGATAACTACTTGATGTGGGAGCTACTACTTCAACCGGAACATTAACCGCAGGAACTGTAGTACTTCCCCGTGATGACTCCATATCCAATAATTTGGCCTAAACCCATTATTGTACAAATCAACTCTAACTTCTTCTTCATTTTTTATAAATCGAAATGAACATTTCAAGCACGGGCATCTAATTCCGCCTTGTCGCGCAAATTCTTCATGACGCTTAGCACAAAAAATAAACTCTTCTACTCTTACAAAACATCGCTTTAAACCGGATCTTCCAGGAAATAATCGATCATACATCCAACTACAATCCATAATTTCAGGATCTATGTACTACACTACAATAAATATTATCATTATCATAATTTAAGGATCTATGTACTAACAACATAAATAATGTAACACCCATTTCTACCCGGTAATTTATTAGCGTAAAATCAGAGTTTTGTTTTTAACAATAAAACGGATGTCACATTTCACAAAACAGCTCGAATATATAGCACTTTTAAAACATCAAAATTTATTCAATCACGCAGCGGAAAATTCAAGAAGTTTAATCATCAAAAATCGTTGCAAATGTGCAAGGTCCTCAACACTAAAATTCAACAAATGAAAGACATGGAAATAATCAAGCGTTCATCCCCCCGAGTGCTACGTATCAGAGCGACGACACCGAACTAATGAAGGACTATGGTCTTCATTCGAGATCACCTGCACGTTACCAACATAGGGGTAACATTCAAACAGAAGGGGTGAGATATCACACAGTATAAAGAATCGTATGAAAGACCGTATATCGAGGTCAAAAAGTCAGATAATCATAACAGACAACAGGTCAACAACAGCATGGACATAACAGTCAATATCAGCACAACGGTCAACATCAGCACAACATGCAAATATCATCTCAACAGTCAAATATCGACCCAACAGTTAATCTATAACGACAACAGTCAATATACAACGACAACAATCAATAATACAACAACAACAACAGTCAATATACAACAACAACAGTTCACCACAGTCCGTGACTTCAAACATGCGGTATGAATGCGGGATGCTCAACAGAGGGCCAACTACCCTATAATGCTTGTGGTACCAATCTTTACCAATAAAATAGCCAATAAGGGCATCATCACCTATATCATCACCACGTTTTTAAGCATCATCATCATCACCTATAGCTCCAAGGCCGAAGCCTTCATCACCAAAATAATGCATATGAAATGTATGAGATACCATGAACAATGCACCAGACACAATCAACAACAATAGTCATCTAAGTGACACAACAACACCAATATCAACAAATGGTCATAGACCCATCACCTATCACCTTAGCCAATAAAATAGGCACATCACCTGTTATATCGTCACCAATAATACCAATCATCACCAATAACACCAACACCTATAGGGAAATCTAACAATTTGACCGTAACATCAACAACCACCGACACCAAAGACACCAATAAATTTACAACATCAATGGCAACAACCATTTTACAACACTGAGAACAACGACAATTTACGACACCAATGACGACACAGTTTACAACACCAATGACGACACAATTTACAACACCTGGAACAACAAAAATTTTACAACACCAATGCCAACAACAATTATACGACACCAGTGACAATACCAATTTAGAGCAAACAGCAACAATAGTTTACAGCAAACAGCAACGATAATTTACAGCAAACAGCAACAATAGCTTACAGCAACAGCAACAATAGTTTTCTGCAACCAGCAACACTGATTTTCAGCAAAACAACAACATAGTTTTTAGAAACAGCCACACTGATTTTCGGCAAAACAACAACATAGTTTTTAGAAACAGCAACTTAATTTTCAGCAAACAGCAACTTAATTTTCAACAAAACAGCAACTTAATTTTCAGCAAAACAACAACTTAATTTTCAGCAAAACAACAACTTAATTTTCAGCAAAACAACAACTTAATTTTTGAAAACAGTAACAGCAATTTTCGGGAACAGTTTTCAGAAACAGCAACAATTTTTGGAAACAGTTTTCAGAACCAGCAACAATGATTTCTTTCAGCAACAGCAATAATAATTTTTCAGCAACAACAATAATAATTTCCAGCAACAGCAATAATAATTTCCAGCAAACATACCTCTACTTCGGTGAATTAATTAACCTATCAAATGGTATCGAAACTTAGCAAAGGACCCCTCTATGGAAAGCTAAGAATGTCTAGTTCCTGACTATAATTTTTATTTTGCAAATTTATGGTCCAATTCGTACAGTTTCAGTAAATAAGTAACAAGGTTCAGAAAACAAGACAGCCACCATGACCTAGCTTGTGACACCTCTAAAATTATCAAAACTCAGTCAAATGACATGGGACTTGATCCTAACTCGAAACAAATTGAATGTAGTTTTCAATGAATCAAGAATCATTCAAAAAGGAGTTCAAACGAAAACGTTATACACGAAATACCAAACCTATATCCAGATTGTTTCCAGAATTTTAACCTAACTTGTGACACCTATAACTCGAACTATACAACTCCAAATGCAACCAAACTAGATTAAGTCTAGTTTCTGAAAAGGTAAACCACATAATTTTTGGACGACTAAATTGTTCCCAGTTACTGTATAACCGAACCTATATCCAGATCGTTTCCAGAATTTTAACCTAACTTGTGACACCTATAACTCGAGCTATACAACTCCAAATGCAACCAAACCAGTGCCAAATTAACAAGAATTAAGTCTAGTTTCTGAAAAGGTAAACCACATAATTTTTGGACGACTAAATTGTTCCCAGTTACTGTATAACCGAACCTATATCCAGATCGTTTCCCTTATGAACATGGCAAGCACAAATATAGTTCTAGGGCTAATAACATAGAACACCAATCACACAACAGTTGTTCAACAAGGCAACATGAGATGTACATAATTATTATTCCTCAATCACACGAATTCAACCACATATGACATCAATTCAAGTCATGAACATAGCAACATAAAAACTAGGTTTTTAGGGCATGGGAGCATCAACACATAATGAAATCGTTCAATCAAGGCATCAAGAAGTAACATCAACATATAAAAATCGTGACACACCTATGGTAATTATCAAAACCCTAACCCCACATGCAACCCTTCATACCACCCCTTATAAAGCATGAACCTCACCCTTACCTTAGCTTTTAGAAGTCGAAACCCTAGCTTTCCTTCTCTCTCCTTGGTTGCTACGCCTCTCTCTCTCTCTCCTTGCTTGTGGATCACGCCTTCTCTCCTCTCTTCTCTCTAGCCGTCGCCCTCTTCTCTTCTTCTCACTTCTAATCCTTATTTTTTTGTTCCTTCTAAATGAGCAAAACCCTAAATAATGCCTTTTTATACTTAGTTAATTTTCATGGGCTTTTTCTCTTGGCCATGCGACTTAATCATGGGCTAACTCACCCCCCCCCCCATTAGCTATTACTATTCCTAATAAGGACCAACACACTAACATATAATAAATAATAATTATAATATTATTTCTATCACATAGACCCTATTTAATTAATTAAATAACTAATTAATTTTGGGGCGTTACAAATAACATTTTGACTAAATAATAACTATAAATTACTATGTTTTAAACAAACTATCCAATTTTTTATTATCAATAAATTAAATATCATAACTACTCAAAGTAAATGAAATAAACTATCAAATATTACTTTTTGATATATATTGATATATTAATTAACATCAACAGAAGTTAATAATATTTCGTATTTATCTAAAAATTACAAACAATAGAAATTAATAATTACATTGACTTTATTTTTTAACTAATATATTATTATATTTCGGATTTATTAATTACATTGACTTTATTTTTTAGCAAAGTAAATCAAATAAACTATCAAATATTACTTTTTGATATATATATTGATATATTAATTACTTTATTTTTTATAAACTAATATATTATAATATTAATATTAATAGATTATAATATTTGATATTTACTTAATAAAGAAATTCAAACTAATAAAATCAAATAACGTTTTATACCAACTAATGACTTTGATAACTAACCGTAGTGAAGAGAAGACTCTGACTTGATGCGAATCCCAACTCAAACAAAGAGGAAAAAAGAGGAAACCAAACTCAAACAATACCTAAACAAACAACACCACAATTAGTAACTAACTCATATTATAAAATAATTCATTAACTAAAACTATTAACTCATGTTACAAACATACCTTAGATTGAAGAAATTTGCCAAATAGAGGAAGAGATTTAGTAGAGAGAAGAAGAGAATTCGTAGGGAGGAAGAGAGGATTTTCAAGAAGAGAATTTGGGTGTGAAGAAGAACTGTGGAGAAGAAATATGGAGAAATTATATATAGGAAGAAGGGTAAACGGCCGCTAAAAATATAAATCTGCCGAAAATGTCACCTACCGGTGGATTTAATATATTTTCGGCGGATTAGGGGATTTCCGGCGGATTGTAAAGACTTACCGGCGGATTTTTAAATTTTAAATTTCGCGTATTTTCAAAAATATCCGCCGGAAATGACGTTTTCGGCGGATTTGGCCGTGGTGTCATTTCCGGCGGATTTTAATGGCTTACCGGCGGATTGTTTAAAATTTAAAACTCCCGCATTTCCGGCAGATTTCAATGTATTTCCAGCGGATTTTCAAAATTTAAAATTCCCACAGTTTTAAATGATCCCCCGGAAATTACCTTAACGGCGGATTTTGCTTTTAAAAAAAAAATTCGTCACCAGAAATCCGCCGGAAATACCTAATAAGCCGCCGGAAAATTTCCGGAGGAAACAAATCCGCGAGAAAATCCCACAAATCCGCCGGTAATGTTCCGGCTGATAAAATCCGCCGGTAATTCCTAAAATCCGTCGGAAATCTTCCGGCGGACACTAATTAGCCGGAAAGTACTGGCCGTAAATTCCAATTATTCTTGTAGTGTAAGTTCTTTCGCGTATACCAACTACGCAGCCATGGTACAACAGGCCCATATTGTTGAAAGTGACTTGAAGAGATTGTATGCAAGCCGAAAGGCGTTCAGTCAGAATAGGAAGAATGTTGGATCATCTAATTCTCAGATGGGTCCCAAGCACAACTCAAACAAAGGGAAAGAAGTTCAAACATCCAACTCCCCAAGATTCAGTACGTGTTCCAACTGCGGAAAGTATCACCAGGGCAAGTGTCAACTTGGGACAAACCACTGCTATTACTGTAAGAAAGAAGGTCATTATGCTCATGAATGCCCAGCAAGGAAGAGGAACAAGGAGGATAGCCCTACTACTACAACTCATGGGAGAGTCTACACTTTGGACGCTCAGAATGTCACACCGTCAGATAATCTGCTAAGGGGGTATGAGATATCTTTTCTATAACTCCGTTAGTATTTTGTATGATTCAGGTGCAACACATTGTTTTATATCTCAAGCTTGTGTCGATCGGTTGGGATTGGCTTTAACTCTGTTGCCTCAACTAATCTCCATTAAAATCGCTGTCGAGGGTAGTATTCAGACCCAAGCCTTATGTGAGAACTGTCTTCTCTCCATCGGAGACAGAAATTTTGTGGTGGACATTATTTGTTTACCAATGAAGGGTATGGACATTGTCCTAGGTATGTGTTGGATGTCGGCCAACCATGTAACTCTTCATTGCTTTCATCGGACTATCGGTTTCACCTCCAAATCAGTGGAGCTACAACCGACCAATTCCGAAGCGGTCATTTCATTCACTTCTGCAAGTCATTGTCTATTCCAAGGTGCATAAGCTTATGTCATGATGTTGTCTGCATCGACTGAGACAGATCTAGATTTATCTTCTGTGCAAGTTGTTAATGAATTCCTAGATGTATTCCCCGACAAAGTTTCTTCCTTACCTCCGGATCGTGAGGTGGAGTTCTCTATAGAATTGGTTCCGGGCACAGGGCCAATTTCTATAGCTCCTTATAGGATGTCTCCTTTAGAGTTGAAAGAGTTGAAAACTCAACTGGAAGAGTTGATTTCGAAACAATTTATCCGACCGAGTGCTTCGCCATGGGGTGCTCCTGTATTGCTTGTCAAGAAGAAAGATGGGTGCATGAGATTAAGTATTGACTATCGTCAGTTGAATAAGGTGACTATCAAGAATAAGTACCCTCTGCCAAGAATTGATGATTTGCTAGATCAACTACGGGGAGCTTCAGTGTTTTCAAAAATTGATCTAAGGTCGGGCTATCATCAAATCAGAGTTAGAGCTTTGGATATTCCGAAAACCGCTTTTCGTACTAGGTATGGACATTACGAATTCGTAGTGATGCCTTTCGGTTTAACCAACGCTCCAGTTATATTCATGGATTATATGAATCGAATTTTCAATCCTTATTTGGACCGATTTGTGGTGGTGTTTATTGATGATATCTTGGTGTATTCTAAGACTATTGAGGAGCATGTGCAACATCTCCGAATTGTTCTGAACGTACTCTGAGAAAAGAAGTTGTATGCTAAGCCATCCAAGTGTGATTTCTGGATGCCTGAAGTAAAATTTCTGGGCCATGTGATATCTCAATCCGGTGTTGCAGTGGACCCTAGTAAGATTGAAGTTGTGGTAGACTGGGAGCAACCATCTACAGTCACTAAAGTGAGAAGTTTCTTGGGATTAGTTGGGTATTATCGGAGATTCATTCAAGTATTTTCTCAGCTGGTTCTTCCACTCACTCGGTTAACTCGCAAGGGTCAACCGTTTGTATGGAACTCTGACTGTGATGAATGTTTTGCAAAATTGAAGAATCGTTTGACTTCTGCACCCAATCTAATTCTTCCAGATCCGTCTATGGGATTCCAAATTTGCTGTGACGCCTCTTGTAAGGGTTTAGGATGTGTTCTTATGCAGAATCAATGGGTAGTTGCTTATGCCTCCAGGCAGTTCAAGCCGCATGAAGAGAATTACCCGACTCATGACTTAGAGTTGGCGGCGATTGTGTTTGCCCTAAAGATTTGGAGACATTACCTGTACGGTTCTCGTTTCGAAGTGTTTAGTGATCACAAGAGCCTTAAGTATTTGTTTGACCAGAAGGAGCTGAACAACAGACAGAGAAGATGGGTAGAGTTTCTGAAAGATTATGATTTTGAGCTGAAGTACCAACCAGGAAAGACTAATGTAGTAGCTGATGCTTTGAGTAGGAAATCTATTCACACTGCAGAGCTGATGATTCAAGAGATGGCATTGCTGGAATCGTTTCGAGATCTTAACTTGCAGGTGAAGCCAAGGAGGAACAGACTAGTGTTGAGTCATATTCAGATTTCGAGTCCCATGAGAAATCTGATTCGCTCAGCCCAGGAAGTTGATTTAGAGCTACAAACGCAGAAGAGATTGCCCAATTACACCGAAGATAGTGATGGTGTGATTTGCTTTGACGGTAGAATCTGTGTGTCGAATGATGAAGATATTAAGAAGAAGGTTTTAGAAGAGGCTCATAAGAGTCAGTTCTCAATACATTCTGGGTTTACCAAGATGTATAGAGATTTGAAGCAGTTGTATTGGTGGCCGGGAACGAAAGTAGAGATTGCAGAATTCGTGTCTCGATGCTTAACTTGTCAAACGGTTAAGATAGAGCACCAGAAGCCTGCCGGTCAGCTGCAACCTTTGAATGTGCTAGAATGGAAATGGGAAAACATTTCTATGGACTTTGTCATGGGATTACCATGGTCCCAAGCCGGAAATGATTCTATTTCGGTGGTGGTTGATCAAGTCTGCTCATTTTATTTCGGTACGTTCGAATCACAAGGTTGCTAAGTTAGCAGAAGAGTATCTCAAGAATATTGTGAAGCTGCATGTAATTCGCACGAGTATCATATGTGATCGTGATTCCAAGTTTACATCACGATTCTGGAGAGCACTGAATATGGCGTTGGGAACAACGGTATGTGCTAGTACCGCTTATCATCCGTAGACGGATGGACAGACTGAAAGAACAATTCAGACTTTGGAAGATATGCTTAGGGCATGTGTACTTGACAGTGGAGGCCGATGGGAGGATCATCTTCCATTGGTGGAGTTTTCCTACAACAACAGTTACCAGTCTAGTATCGGAATGGCTCCATATGAAGCATTGTATGGAAGGAAGTGTAGAACACCATTGTGTTGGTGGGATGTCGGTGAACAAAGGTTGTTGGGTCCTGATTTAGTCCGTGAGACTACTGAAAAGATCCGACAGATTAGGGAAAGGATGAAGACCGCTCAGAGTCAACAAAAGAGTTATGCCGACAAAAGAAGAAGGCCATTGGAATTTGAAGAAGGAGATCATGTGTTTCTGAGACTTTCTCCAACTATTGGTACCGGTATAGCATTGCGAGTGAAGAAGCTCAGTCTTCAGTATGTTGGACCTTTCCAAATTATCGAGCGAGTTGGGCCAGTAGCCTACCGCATTGCCTTACCCCCAGCTTTGTCTAGACTACATGATGTGTTTCATGTGTCGCAATTGAGGAAGTACATTCCCGATCCAAGCCAACCGTTGAATTATTAGACGATTGACATCCGACCGGATTTGTCTTAGCAGCCTAATCCAATTCAAATCACGAACGTGGCGAGAAAACGCTCCGACTGAGATCAATTCCTATTGTCAAAGTGCTTTGGGATGGTGCCTCACCCGACGAAGCGACATGGGAAGTAGAGGAAGACATGCGGGTGAAATATCCCCATCTTTTCGACTGAGGTATGTTTTGTTCAATTTTGAGGACAAAATTTTAAAAAAGTTGGGATGATTGTAACATCCCCAATTTAGCTAATTTCGTTTATTGAAATTAGCAAGAGGTCAAGATAATTAATAAGCATAAGTGACTAATTATGAGATGAAATTATTGATTAAGTGAATTATGTTGTGCTTGTGTGCTAAAATATATTAAGTACTCGAATTGTTGATTAATTGGTGAGCTAATTGGAATTTTAAGAGAGAATAATAGGCTAAGGGTATTTTCGTCTTTTCCACCCACAAGTGAGTTTCAGCTGACCCACCTTCTACAAAACACCCACATATGCATTAATTAATTATTGTATAATTATTGTTTGACTATGTGATTAGAAATGACTTAAGAAGAGTTTAAGGAGAGTTAGGTAAAAAATTGGACATAAGGACAATATGGTAATTTCGCCCCAATAAAAAGCCCCAACTGAGTTACTCATCTGAGTCACTCCCACACTCAGCATTTCACCAAAAGATTCAGAAACTAGAAATTGAGAGGGAGAGAGTTCGAGAGTTGGAGAAGGAGAAGGAGAATGGATCTTCCACATCCCTTGATGCATGTTTGATCTTTGACTATCATTCTCCACCATTTTACTTCCTCTTCCCATTGATACCAGTTTCACCACCTATCTCCTCCTCCTCCTCATCCTCAAATCACCATATTCAAACCTCAAGCTCCAATATGTTAGAAATGGAGTTTTCAAACCTTGCATGTCAAGAGTAAAGCTAGGTAGGGGCATCCGATAAGTCATATTTTAGTAGGTTTTTAGTACTTATTTTAAGTAGTCTATTTGATTTTTTTACTTTAGTTTAGAACTATTTTACTACAATTGTTTGTTAGTTGCTTTCAGGGCTTACTTTGGAAGAAAAAGAGTTATTGAGGATTAAAGACCAAGGAACAAAAGAGCATAGAAAAAGGAGCAAAAGCAAGCAAAAGAAAGGCCAGAGATCAGAAGAGCACGCACGACCCGTGCGTGGGTCAGCACGATCCGTGCGCATTTGTACGAAAATTGGAAGAATGTTTCACAAAGTTGCGCACGATCCGTGCGTTGTTCCGCACGACCCGTGCGCCTCATCAGTTGCCAGAAGTCCTACAGTCTAATTTTAAGCACGATCCGTGCGCCTTTGGCACACGATCCGTGCGCATCCCTCTGATTCTGAAAACGGTCACAAACTCTTCTTATTCCTTTCATTATGGTTGTAATTCGTAATTAGTACCTTGTCTACTGATTCTAGGCTATAAATAGGACCTTAGATCAGCTATCAAAGGAGGAAGGATCATTGCAATTTTACTCCAAAATTTAATCTAAGTCTTTGTCTGCTCTTTACAATTCTGCTCTCTTTACAATTCTGCTTTCCTTTCAATTCTGCACTTTTACTTTCCAGCACTTTTACAATTCTAGCTACCTACATTCAGTCATTTACAGCTTTATTTTATTCCGTCCTTTAATTTATGAAACTCTCTTCTACTCCCTTGTCTACAATGAGCTATTGTGAGTAGACTTATTTAGTCTTGGGATTTTGGGAAACAATCCAATGATGGGTCCCCGAATAATTCAAAGACTAAAACCTATCTTATTAGGGTTTGGATTCTAATCTAATATCATTGTGCATTTTGTATAATCCAAATGTCAAGTGATGGACCGAAAGGGGAAGCTTGACATTGGAACAAATGAAATTAGACAAGGTCGATCAAAGCATGAGAATAGCATTGATGACCTTGGGATAATAAGGTTGTACTTAATGGGTTTCGGCAATGATCAACCATGAGAATAGGCTTGATCATTGTTTCGAGACACGTTCTTGTTGTCCGAAAGGAAACTTGAATTACACCAAAAGAATACATTGTCCTTAGAAACAAACTTAAATAATAAGATAGGGGATAGTTAAGGGGTTATTTTTATACCTTCGTTGTGATCTAACCAAGATCCCAAGACGCTTTTTATTATTCTAAGTTAAAACCAATTTTTACCAAATCATTCCCTTTCAACTAATCATCACTAGAAATTAGATTGGTAGTCACATATAACTCCCTGTGGATCGATATTATTATTACGCGATATAACCGTATACTTGCGGCTTATCAAGTTTTTGGCGCCGTTGCCGAGGAGTTAGTGATATTGATCAAAATTTTGGTACCGGTTAGACTGAAAAAATTTTCCTTTTATTTTATTTTCTTATTCTCTTCTTCTTTGAATGCAAAGGGTCTGAAGTCTTGGACAAATCGTTGAACCAATTCCTGAAATTGAATGGTTCTTACATAGAAGAAGAAGAGAATTGCACAATAACCAAGAAATGGCTGCTAACGCAAATCGTGCTCTCAAAGAGTATGCTACGCCTTCTACGGCAGAGCCACATGCTGTTATTGTGCATCCAAATGTTGATGCAAACAATTTTGAGATTAAATCATCACTTCTTTCTATGGTCCAGCAGAACCAATTTTCCGGTTCTGCTACTGATGACCCAAACCTTCATTTATCAATATTTCTTGAATACTGTGGCACTTTGAAATTAAATGGAGTGACCCCTGAAGCCATAAGGCTGAAACTTTTCCCTTTCTCTTTAAGGGATAAAGCTAGAGCTTGGTTTCACTCACTACCCAATGAATCTGTCACAACATGGGATCAACTGAGGCAAGCATTCATTGCCAGATTCTTTCCCCCAAGCAAAACTGCTCAATTGAGGAATCAAATTACAAGATTCACTCAGAATGATGGGGAGTCTCTTTATGATGCATGGGAGCGTTTCAAAGAAATGCTAAGGCTTTGCCCCCATCATGGACTAGAGAAATGGTTGATAATCCACACTTTTTATAATGGTCTATTGTACACCACAAAAATGACTGTTGATGCAGCTGCAGGTGGTGCTTTGATGAACAAGAATATTGAAGAAGCTTATGCTCTGATTGAGGATATGGCACAAAATCACTACCAATGGACAAGTGAGAGAGCTATCACTGCTCCATCAGCACAAAAGAAAGAACCAGGTAAGTACGAAGTTTCTGCCCTTGATCATATAGCTTCTAAAGTAGACGCATTGTTTGCTAAATTTGATAAGCTGAGTGTAAATGCTGCTTCATCTTCTACTCCATCTTCTTCTTCATCTTGTGAAATCGGTGGTGTAGTTGGTCACATTGGTACAGAATGCCAACTAGGGGCATCTACTCTTGGTTCTGAACAAGCAAATTTTTCATACACTTATAACCCCGGATGGAGGAATCATCCAAATTTTTCATATAAAAATCCTCCATCAAACCAACCAGCAGCTAGAACACCCCCTGGTTTTTAAAACAATCAAAGGACTCCTCAAAAATCCAACTTAGAAACTTTATTGGAAACTTTTGTGTTAACTCAAACCAAACAAAATGAAGAGTTCAAAAACCAAAACTCATTTTTGAATGATACTCTTATTAAGTTAACATCAAAAGTAGACTCTATCACCACTCACAACAAAATGCTGGAAACTCAAATTTCTCAAGTGGCTCAACAAGTCACTTCATCCTCTAAATCCTCCGGAATATTTCCTGGACAACCAGAGCCAAATCCCAAAGCCCAAATTAATGTTGTCACCTTAAGGAGTGGAAAACATTTAGAGGAACCAAAGAATAATAAAAATGAGAGTGAAAATGAGAGTCCACAAAGTGAGGAGGTAGAGGAAAAGAAAGAAAAAGAAACATCATATGTGTCACCTCCACCATACAAGCCCACCATTCCCTTCCCACAAAGATCTGCGAAAACAAAACATGATGAGCAGTTTAAGAAATTTGTTGATCTTTTGAGTAAGCTCTACATAAACATTCCTTTCACAGATGCACTGTCTCAAATGCCATCTTATGCAAAAAATTTGAAAGAAATTTTGTCTAAGAAAAGAAAGATAGATGACAATGAGACAGTGGCTCTAATTGAAGAATGTAGTGCTATAATTCAAAATAAACTGCCACCAAAGCTAAAAGACCCTGGAAGTTTTTCTATACCATGTGTGATAGGAAGTGAAACCATAAACAAAGCCATGTGTGATTTAGGAGCCAGTGTGAGTTTAATGCCATTATCCCTTTTCAAGAGGCTAGGTCTAGGAGAGTTAAAACCCACCAAAATGACTATATAGTTGGCTGACCGCTCCATTAAATATCCAACCGGAATTTTAGAGGATGTTCCTATCAAAGTAGGACAAGTTTTTATACCGGCTGATTTTGTTGTGATGGAAATAGAGGAGGATTCCCAGGTTCCAATTTTGTTGGGAAGACCTTTTCTTGCCACTGCAGGGGCTATAATAGATGTCAAAAATGGTAAGTTGGCATTCAATGTGGGTGAAGAGAAGATAGAGTTTGAATTTGCTAACCTTATGAAAAGTCCTTCTATTAAGGACTCCTGTTGTAGAGTTGATATTGTTGACCATTGCGTGGAAGACTGCTCTTTAGCTACATCTTCACGTGATGGTTTAGAAACATGCCTAACAGGTAGTACAGATAAAGAGATGGCTGAAGAAGCCCAAGCCTATGCCGAATTGCTGGATGAAAACCCTCCTATAAAAGGCTTGGGCATTGAAGACTTGATTGAGGAATCTGATCCTCTTCAAAAAGGAGCTCCAAAGGTGGAACTGAAGCCTCTCCCTACATCTCTGAGGTATGAATTTCTGGGCCTAAACTCTACTTTCCCTGTTATTGTCAATGCAAACTTGAATGAGGTGGAAACAAAGAAATTACTTAATATTCTCAAGAAATATCCTAAAGCTATAGGATATACTATTGAGGATATTAAGGGAATAAATCCCTCATTATGTATGCATAGGATACTACTTGAAGAGGATTATAAACCCTCCATTGAGCATCAAAGGAGATTGAATCCTAACATGAAAGAAGTTGTGAAAAAAGAAGTACTCAAACTCCTTGATGCTGGGGTTATATATCCAATTTCAGACAGTAAATGGGTTAGTCCAGTTCAAGTAGTACCTAAAAAGGGAGGCCTTACAGTTATAAAAAATGAGAAAGATGAATCCATTGCAACTAGGACTGTCACGGGATGGAGAATGTGTATCGATTATAGGAAGCTTAATAAAGCAACCCGTAAAGATCATTTTCCCCTCCCTTTTATTGATCAAATGCTAGAAAGGTTAGCAAAGCATTCACACTTCTGCTATTTGGATGGGTATTCTGGATTTTTTCAAATACCCATTCATCCTAGCGACCAAGAAAAAACAACTTTCACTTGTCCTTATGGCACTTATGCTTATAGGAGAATGCCTTTTGGTTTGTGTAATGCTCCTGCTACTTTTCAACGCTGTATGATGTCCATCTTTTCGGATTTTGTTGAAAATATAATGGAAGTCTTTATGGACGATTTCTCGGTACATGGATCAAGTTTTGATAACTGTTTGGCCAACCTTGAAAAAGTTCTTGAAAGATGTGAAAAGGTAAACCTTGTTCTGAACTGGGAAAAATGCCATTTTATGGTAAGGGAGGGTATTGTACTAGGACACTTGGTTTCTGAACGAGGCATTGAGGTTGACAAAGCTAAAATTGAAATAATTGAAAAAATGTCACCTCCTGCCTCGGTCAAAGAGGTAAGAAGTTTCTTGGGTCATGCGGGTTTCTACCGCCGGTTTATAAAGGACTTTTCCAAAATTACTAAGCCACTGACAAGCTTGCTCCTTAAGGATGCAGCTTTTGTTTTTGATGATGTTTGTCATGAAGCATTTTGCAGGTTGAAAGAAGCTCTGACCACTGCCCCAATCATGCAACCACCGGACTGGAACCTTCCGTTCGAAATAATGTGTGATGCAAGTGACTATGTGGTTGGGGCAGTCCTGGGTCAAAAGAAAGATAAGAAGATGCATGCCATCTATTATGCCAGCAGGACCTTGGATGGTGCGCAAGTGAATTATGCCACAACAGAAAAAGAGCTGTTAGCCGTTGTGTTCGCCATTGAAAAATTCAGGCAATACTTGGTGGGGTCCAAAATCATCGTCTACACTGATCACTCGGCACTAAAATATTTGTTAAATAAAAAAGATGCTAAGCCAAGGTTGATCCGATGGACTTTGCTCCTCCAAGAATTTGACTTGGAAATAAAAGATAAAAAATGTACAGAAAATGTTGTGGCTGATCACTTGTCCAGACTCCAAGAAAACAATGAGAATGAGCTGCCGCTTGATGACTCTTTCCCCGATGATCAGCTATTCTCATTGGTCCAAACTGAAGCTCCATGGTATGCAGATTTTGTGAACTACCTCGCAGCCGGCGTGCTGCCTCCAGATCAGAGCTACCAACAGAGAAAGAAATTCCTCTCTGATGTCAGACACTACTATTGGGATGAGCCTCTCCTTTTCAAAAGGGGAGCAGATGGTGTGTTCAAAAGGTGCATCCAAGAAGAAGAGGTAAGTAACATTCTTATTCACTGTCATTCTTCTTCTTATGGTGGCCATGCCAGTTCTAAAAAGACCGCTTTCAAAATACTCCAATCTGGTTTTTTCTGGCCATCACTTTTCAAGGATGTGCATCATTTTGTTTCTAAATGTGATCAGTGTCAGCGCACTGGGAGCATTTCTAAAAGAAACGAAATGCCTCTGAACAGTATTCTAGAAGTCGAAATTTTCGACGTCTGGGTAATTGACTTCATGGGGCCATTTTCGTCTTCTTTTGGGAATCAATACATCCTGGTTGCTGTTGACTATGTGTCAAAATGGATTGAAGCCATTGCTTCTCCAACAAATGATGCACAAACTGTGATTAAAATTTTCAAAAAATTCATTTTCCCAAGGTTTGGAGTACCAAGGGTAGTAATCAGTGACGGAGGATCCCACTTTATCTCCAAGCACTTTGAAAAACTTTTGCAAAAGTTTGGGGTGAGACACAAAATTGCAACACCCTACCACCCCCAAACTAGTGGCCAAGTTGAGGTCTCAAATAGAGAGATCAAAAGCATTTTAGAAAAGATGGTCTCTCCTTCTAGAAAAGATTGGTCCATTAAGCTTGATGATGCTCTTTGGGCTTATCGGACAGCGTACAAGACCCCCATTGGTATGTCTCCTTTCAAACTGATTTATGGGAAGTCTTGTCACCTTCCGGTTGAGCTAGAGCACAGGGCTTATTGGGCAATAAAGACCCTCAACTTGGACACAGAATTAGCCGGTGCAAAAAGAAAACTTCAGCTGAATGAGTTGGAGGAACTGAGGATGGACGCCTATGAAAATGCCAAAATTTATAAAGAAAGAACAAAAAAATGGCATGATAAGCGTATTGTCCGAAGGGAATTCAAAGAAGGTGATTTGGTGCTACTCTTCAACTCACGGCTGAATCTTTTTCCAGGAAAGCTAAGGTCAAAATGGTCCGGCCCCTTTCATGTCCGTAAGGTATACCCTTTCGGAGATGTTGATGTCTGGAGTGAAAAGACCGGATCATTCAAGGTAAATGGGCAGAGATTGAAAAACTATCTAACTGGAGAAGAAATTGAAAAGGGAACCACCTTGGTTCTCGAGGACCCAAACTGAATTTCATAACCGTCAAGCTAGTGACGTTAAAAGAGCGCTGCGTGGGAGGCAACCCACAGGTTAATGTTTTAGTTCCTGGTGCAGAGAAGAACGCACGATCTGTGCGCCTATTCGCACGATCCGTGCGCCTACTGGTGATCAACGCCAAGAATCAGAAACTTTCGCACGATCCGTGCGCCTATTGGTGATCAACGCCTTGCTATCAGATTTTTTCGCACGATCCGTGCGTAAATAAGCACGACCCGTGCGTCCTGGGAAAGTTTTTTTTTTCGTTCTCCCTCTCATTTATAGCAGCACACGAACCGTGCCCTCCCAACCCCTCTTCATCTTCTTCATCTCTTCTCCTCAAATCCCTCCAAAACCCTACCTCCAAAAATCCCCAAATTTGAGCCAAACACCACCAAATCTTCATCAAACCCCTTCCAAATCAAAAACCCATAAACCCAAACACAAAACCCACCCACCAAATTCGAGTTTCACCAGCAAATTTTAAAAATCCCAAAAATCACAAAAAAAAAATCCCAAATTTCAAGTTGCTCGAAAATGGCCCCTAAAAAAGCAAAAACCAGTGATGTTGCGGGTACCTCTACCGGGAAAAGGCTAAAGAAAGTTGGTGCCAGTTCAACCAACCCACACGGAATCGTCTTCAAGGATGGAACTCAAGGTCAAAAGTATGAGCTGCTGGGCAACAGAAAAATGGTTCCCACAAGGTATCCCCATATCCTTACCCTTCAAATTCTTGAGATTGATGATAATGTGAACCAGCTGCTCGCAAATCTCGGCTGGCTGGATTTCTTGGAAATTGCAAGGTGTACCTATGAAGGTATTACTCTTGAATTTCTAAGTTCATTGTGCTTCTTTGAGGACAGGAGTGATAGTAGAATCCCAAATCGCAGATTGTCTTTTAGACTCTTTAATGTGGATTTCGATTTGTCATTGACTGAATTCTGTGAGTTGCTCGGTTTTAAAAATGAGGGACTTATTCATGATTCTAGATACCCTGAAGAAAAGCCTGAGGGATTTTGTGCTAAAACATTTTGGGCTGAGTTAACTGGTAAGGGGCATTATGAGGCAAGAGCCGTAAAAGCTAGTTCCATCCACAATTCGGTTTTCCGGTATGTTCATAGAGTAATGGCATGTACCATTTTTGGTAGAGGAGAACCTGGTGTGGTAAGGGTCGCTGAACTGTTTATTCTGTGGGCAATGGTAAACGGATACTCTGTGAACACCTGCTATTACCTCGTCAGTCATCTGGCTAGTATAGCAGAGCATGGGAGGGGATTGACTGTTGTGGGTGGAATGGTCACATATATTGCTGAAAAACTGGGCTTAGATGGCAAGCTGGATGACTTAGAGGAAGTGGAAGGTAACATGCACATTGATTTGGAATTGTGTAGCAGCATGCAAATGATTAAGCAATCAGAGCGGCGCAGAGAAAGGTATTATCTGCTGATTTTTAGGCAAAGATCAATCTTATTGCCAGACAACACCAGGACAGACATAAGAAATAAAGCAAATTGGCTTTACCCAATTACTGATGGGGTAAACCAACAATAAGAGCCAGTGCAAGGGAGAGATGAAGAAATGGCTGATCAGGGAGTGCAGGAGAACTCTAACTTTAATATGCAGGCATGGTGTGCCAGGATAGAGGCACAGCAGGAGAGGCATGGGGAAAAGCTGCAGCTAATCAGGCAAGACCAGCTGCATCATAGTCAGCAGATGGAGCACATGTCAGACATGCTCCGCACTATAATGCAGCACTTCAGCATCAACCAGGCTCCCCCGCCTGGGCAGCAGTGATTAGGCTTGTGCACGGTACATGATCCGTACCATACCACACCACACCTCTTTCAAAATGTGGTTATGGTGTCCTGTTTTTGCTAAAACCGGTTGTATTCACTTACCGGTTTGAAACTGGTACAAAACCAATTTGCAACTGGTTTTAAGCAATTTCCCATTTACTCAATTCTCAACTCAACTCAGAAAAATCTTGAGATACACCACCTCGTGTTATTCCTCTCCTCACCGCCACAACCACCTTATTTCTCCTCTTCTTACTCACCCAACTCTACCACCGACACACCAGAAAATGCATCGTTCATTCTCCTTCGATAGCCCTCCCCACCGTTTCTTCTACTCCATCCACTGTCGCGCCACACACTCCTCCTCCCTTCTCGGCCACGGCACCTTCGACACCGTATTCTCTGGCACACTCCCTTCTCCTCCCTCTTCCTGTTCCAAACCCATCACTGTCCAACTCGCAGAATCTTCTTCTAACTAGAAGTCTACGACCATAGATGACCTTGATCTCCACAACAATGAAAACATTTGCGATCATCCTTAAAGCTGCCTATACATGCGATTCATCCCAAAATGGCACCAAATTAGGGATTGAAGAACAAAGTGGTGTCGGAAAATGTAACAGATCTGGGAGAGATGAGAGAGGGTAACAGATCTGGAAGAGGGGAGAGGGAAGAGAGAGAGAGAAGAGAGGCCGAAGCCAATAGAGGTAGGGAGAGAGGAGAGAGAGTAACAGATCTGGGAGAGAGAAAGAGAGATTTGGGATAATGCTTGAGGTGATTGTTAACTGAAACGTAAGTGATGATTTATTTCTACTTTTTGAAAACAAAAAGGATTTGAGAAATTGATGGGAAATAATGGAGTTGCCTATTGTGGTACAGTACCGGTTTTGTAAAATAAGTTACCGGTATTCTGAATATTTTACCACAAAAAATGGATTGGATTTTTTTACAAGTGGAATGGGATTTTATTGAAGGTATGGTACGGTTTATGGTATGGATAAAGTTTACCGGTGTCTTTGCACACCCCTAGCAGTGATCATGTGAGCTTTCTTTTACCCTTTCATGCTATTTACTCTATAAAATCATTGAGGACAATGTTCAGTCCAAGCATGGGGGGTATCTTGGCCCTGTTTACTGTTTTCTTTTCTAGTTTTTAAATTTCTAGTTTATCTCAAACAAATAAACTTCATCTCCCCTAGCTGAAAATCTTTGTGAGTTTTTGAAGCACGTTTATTTGATTGGGCCTCTTTTGGGTTAAAAATTTGAACTTTCATAACTGTGGACTGGCTGGAAAAATATAAAAATGACCATTTATTGCTGCTCTGTGGTTTCACACACACACTTGAGACTTGTTTCTGGTTATTAGTATCTTTAGGGGATTTAAAAAAAAAACTAGAACCTAGTCCCCTTGGTGACATTCACCGGATGCGTGGTTACTGGAGAAAAACGTCTGAGTTGGGGTATCAAAAAAAAAATAAAAAATAAAAAAAAATAAAAAGGGGGGGGGGGGGGCTGACCACTTTAGTTCAAAGAGAAAAAAAGAAAATAAAAAGAAATTTTTTGTCATTCAAAAAGTGGTTGGCCTAAAAAAAAAGTATTGCTTGAATGCCCAACGTATAAGGATCCTCCTTTGAGACCCGGTCTAGTGAATGGAAGACCCAGGCTTAAGAATGCTAGGGAACTAGTTCTATGCTGACACTGACATCTCCCCTGTTGTGCTGGTACCTTGAACTTATCTCACAAACCACAAAAAGCCCAGAGTAGTATGTCTCAAGTCAAAAAGCTGCAAAAGTACCCCAGTCCACTAGTTCTGTAAGGATTCAGAGTTTTCCTCCAAAAGTTGGTCCAATGAGTTCTATGGTTTTGCTTGAGGACAAGCAAAGATTTAAGCATGGGGGAGTTTGATAAGTCATATTTTAGTAGGTTTTTAGTACTTATTTTAAGTAGTCTATTTGATGTTTTTACTTTAGTTTAGAACTATTTTACTACAATTGTTTGTTAGTTGCTTTCAGGGCTTACTTTGGAAGAAAAAGAGTTATTGAGGATTAAAGACCAAGGAACAAAAGAGCATAGAAAAAGGAGCAAAAGCAAGCAAAAGAAAGGCCAGAGATCAGAAGAACACGCACGACCCGTGCGTGGGTCAGCACGATCCGTGCGCATTTGTACGAGAATTGGAAGAATGTTTCAGAAAGTTGCGCACGATCCGTGCGTTGTTCCGCATGACCCGTGCGCCTCATCAGTTGCCAGAAGTCCTACAGTCTAATTTTAAGCACGATCCGTGCGCCTTTGGCACACGATCCGTGCGCATCCCTCTGATTCTGAAAACTGTCACAAACTCTTCTTATTCCTTTCATTATGGTTGTAATTCGTAATTAGTACCTTGTCTACTGATTCTAGGCTATAAATAGGACCTTAGATCAGCTATCAAAGGAGGAAGGATCATTGAAATTTTACTCCAAAATTTAATCTAAGTCTTTGTTGTTTTAGTTTTCTGCTCTTTACAATTCTGCTTTCCTTTCAATTCTGCACTTTTACTTTCCAGCACTTTTACAATTCTAGCTACCTACATTCAGTCATTTACAGCTTTATTTTATTCCGTCCTTTAATTTATGAAACTCTCTTCTACTCCCTTGTCTACAATGAGCTATTGTGAGTAGACTTCTTTAGTCTTGGGATTTTGGGAAACAATCCAATGATGGGTCCCTGAATAATTCCAAGACTAAAACCTATCTTATTAGGGTTTGGATTCTAATCTAATTTCATTGTGCATTTTGTATAATCCAAATGTCAAGTGAGGGACCGAAAGGGGAAGCTTGACATTGGAACAAATGAAATTAGACAAGGTCGATCAAAGCATGAGAATAACATTGATGACCTTGGGATAATAAGGTTGTACTTAATGGGTTTCGGCAATGATCAACCATTAGAATAGGCTTGATCATTGTTTCGAGACACGTTCTTGTTGTCCGAAAGGAAACTTGAATTACACCAAAAGAATACCTTGTCCTTAGAAACAAACTTAAATAATAAGATAGGGGAGAGTTAAGGGGTTATTTTTATACCTTCATTGTGATCTAACCAAGATCCCAAGACGCTTTTTATTATTCTAAGTTAAAACCAATTTTTACCAAATCATTCCCTTTCAGCTAATCATCACTAGAAATTAGATTGGTAGTCACATATAATTCCCTGTGGATCGATATTATTATTACGCGATATAACCGTATACTTGCGGCTTATCAGCATCTCAGGAACATTGTATTTTGGAAGCCATAGAGCAAATACTAGATTCAGTTTTGGGCATTTTAGAGTGGAGAATTCGAGTTTGGAGACTATTGGGGTGCTAGGAGCTCATTTCGTGAAGTTACGGTTTTCGGTTTGAGAAGCTTCGTAGTTTTGTGCGATTTTCATCGCAAGAGGTGAGTTCTATACTCGCTAAGGGATGTCTTTCTATTAGTGAGTTGCATACCTCCGAATGAATATGTCTCGCGTTTTGTTTCAAAAGTAATCGAGTCAAAACCGTTTTTACGAAATCACGTTTTAACGACAAATTGTACGATTGATTGATTGACATTGTGATTATTTGAATAGATTGATTGTTGTGTGGACTGGAATACTGTTTGTTGCGTTAGGGTATCGATCGGAATGAAATTTGGAATCGAAACGGAATGGAAAGAATTTACGAAAACAGCAATTTCTGGGTTACTGATGAACACGCGCGGATCGTGCGCCCTAGTGGCACGGACCGTGCGTCTTGTTCGCAGGTAGCCTGAAAGGTTTTAAAAACATGGCACAGACTATGTGTTGGGGTTTCGCGAGATAGCCATCAAGATGACATGACCTCGGAGCGGAATAACCCCTTGCCAAGGAACACGTAAGCACAAAATTTTCACAATAGGTTCATATGTTTACCTCTTGAAGCGAAGAGGAGACAGCGGAGATGACCACCAGCACCACGAAATCGCAGCACCTCTACTCAGTCCACGCAAGTGATCACCTTCGGAGTTCTGTGCTAGCAGCTCTAAGAGGAAGGAGGCGCCAACACTTGTATATTAGGGTTTGATGTAGTACATCACTTATGTACTCTTCCACTATATCTTGGTGGGCCTATTGGGCTTTGTACTTTACAAGCCCGATTCCTTTCCCCTCATTTGTTTATTTAATTAAATCAGATTTAATTAAATAAATCTCCGATTAATCACTTTATGCGTGTGACCCTATAGGCTTCCATTAAATTGGCAATAATATTAAATTAATATTTACATATTATAAACAGTGAGTGGTATCTAGCAATGCGTCACTGCTACCCAATTTATGGAATAATCGATGGTCCGATTAATACCTTCCTGCGACCACAAATTACCGTGACGTAATTGTCCCTTCATCCAAATGCCTTAGTTGAACACAAGGCATAATTAGTGTCATCCTTGTTATGTTTAACTATTTGTTTCTCGATTCCCGAGTATACGTCCAATCACTAATGGGCCCCAATATCTCATATTGGCCCATTAAGGCGTGGCCACGCATATTTCACGTATCGCTCTATCGAGAGGCCTGAGGCATAACTCCTGTTATGCAGGAGGGATGAATCCTATCTACATCACTCACACCCCTCCACATGATTCGTTGCAGGCCCAATAACCACCGTTATGACTGTCTTGTTACAGACAATGTTTGATGGCCTTAAAGCCTACAACTCTTCATGTAGGGATTGTAGTGACTTCAAGTCGAAGGACTACTCACAATGGTCGCATGAGAATAACTAATGACACTTGCATAACTATTATGTAGCATTCTCATAGCGGGTCAATCCAGTACAAATATTACTCCTAATACTTATACCTATGTGAAGACTTGATATCCCATATCCATGACCCGTGAGATACGGTCATCAGTCCACTCACATAATAGTCTCAATGCATTACTGTTGTCCTAATTAACAGTAATACTTGACTATGGATACTTTAAGAATAGTGTCTTTATGTTTAATGGGGTCTCACGATTAAGTCACACTTAATAATCCATTAAACAGATCAACTATTCTAAGGACTTTATTATGTTCTAAATAAATCCCCATAATAAATAAAATGCCTCATATCATTATATAAATAATAATAATAAATGTCATGATTCAAAATAATAACCAAGGAAGAAATGGTTGGCCTCTAGGGCTAACTCTAACAATCTCCCACTAGCACTAGAGCCAACTAGGCATACTCCTAATACCCATTGATCTAGTGTGACCATCATGCTTCTGCTGAGCAAGTGGCTTTGTCAGAGGGTCTGCTATGTTATCCAAGGTAGGAACTCTGCAAATCTTCACATCTCCTCTATCGATGATCTCTCGAACGAGATGGAAGCGCCGAAGTATATGCTTGGATCTTTGGTGAGATCTGGGTTCCTTAGCTTGCGCGATTGCACCATTATTATCACAATAAAGGTCAATCGGGTCAACAATGCTAGGAACTACATCAAGTTCAAGAACAAACTTTCTGATCCAAACCGCCTCCTTTGCCGCATTGGAGGCAGCTATATACTCAGCTTCTGTAGTAGAATCAGCGACTGTTTCCTGCTTCGAACTCTTCCAGCTTACAGCGCCACCATTCAAGCAAAACACAAAGCCAGACTGTGATCTTGAGTCATCTTTATCAGTTTGGAAGCTTGCATCAGTATAACCCTTTACAGAGAGCTCTTCCTCACCACCATATACCAAGAACGAATCCTTGGTCCTTCTCAAGTACTTTAGGATGTTCTTGACTGCGGTCCAGTGACTCTCACCGGGATCTGATTGGTACCTACTCGCCATGCTCAATGCATAGGAGACATCTGGTCTAGTACATATCATAGCGTACATGATAGATCCTATTGCCGAGGCATAAGGTATCTTACTCATGCGTTCCCTCTCATCTGATGTAGTAGGGCACTGTCCTTTAGACAGGTATACGCCATGTGACATAGGTAGGAGTCCCTTCTTAGAATCATACATATTAAAGCGCCTAAGCACTTTGTCAACATATGTACTTTGACTTAGTCCAAGTATCTTCAGTGATCTATCTCTATAGATCCTGATTCCTAACACATAGGAGGCTTCGCCTAAGTCCTTCATTGAAAAACAATTCCCTAACCATGCCTTTACATTCTGTAGTGTAGGGATATCATTTCCGATGAGTAGTATGTCATCCACATACAAGACCAGAAATACAATTGTGTTCCCATTAACCTTCTTGTAGACACAAGGTTCATCTTCATTCTTGATGAATCCAAACTGTCTTACAGCTTCATCAAAACGAAGATTCCAGCTTCTAGAAGCTTGCTTCAACCCATAAATTGATCTTTGCAGCTTGCATACCTTTGCACCATTCTTGGGATCAACAAAACCCTCTGGCTGTGTCATATACACATCCTCGAGTAGATTCCCGTTAAGGAATGCAGTCTTGACGTCCATTTGCCAGATTTCATAATCATGGTATGCAGCAATAGCAAGCAGAATTCGAATGGACTTGAGCATTGCTACAGGAGAGAAGGTTTCGTCATAGTCTACACCATGAATTTGTTTGAAACCTTTCGCCACTAGCCTTGCTTTAAAGGTATTGACCTTACCATCCATGTCAGTCTTCTTTTTAAAGACCCACTTGCACCCTATGGGTTTTATCCCTTCAGGTGCATCAACCAAGGTCCAAACTTGGTTAGTGTACATGGATTCCATTTCGGATCCCATGGCTTCAAGCCATTTCTCAGACTCTAGGCCATTCACAGCTTCTTGGTAGGTTGTGGGCTCATCTTGATCCAAGAGTAGCACATCACCTTCCTGAGTCATGAGAAGTCCATATCTCTCAGGTTGATGACGTGGTCTCCCTGACCTACGCGGTTCTTGTGCTACTTGAACAGACGGTTCATCCGCAACTTCTTGAGGCGTCTGATCTTGTTCCATCATTGTGGGTGCAGTAGTTTGTGGGCCTTGAATTTCTCCAATTTCTATATTCCTCCCACTGGTTCCTTTAGAGATAAATTCCCTTTCTAGGAATACTCCAGTTCTTCCGACAAACACTTTGTCATCAGAAGGAAGATAGAAATAATATCCTTTTGTTTCTTTAGGATATCCCACAAAGTTACACTTATCAGATTTGGGTCCAAGTTTATCTGAGATTAAACGTTTTACATAAACCTGGCATCCCCAAATTTTCATAAAAGACACATTAGGTCTTCGACCAGTCCATATCTCATATGGTGTCTTTTCTACTGCTTTAGACGGAACACGATTAATGGTGAAAGCTGCAGTAAGAAGGGCATATCCCCAGAAAGAGTCATGTAAATCTGACTGACTCATCATTGATCGAACCATGTCTAACAGGGTACGATTTCTCCTTTCTGAAACACCATTCCATTGAGGCGTTCCAGGAGGAGTGAGTTGGGATACAATCCCACACTCCTTTAGATAGTCATCAAATTGCTGGCTTAAGTACTCACCACCACGATCTGATCGTAGGGCTTTAATACTCTTGCCCAGTTGGTTCTCCACTTCATTCTTGAACTCTTTGAACTTTTCAAAAGTTTCTGATTTGTGTCTCATTTGATACACAAAACCATATCTACTGAAGTCGTCAGTAAATGTGACGAAGTAAGGAAAACCACCTCTGGCAGGTCTGTTTAGTGGGCCGCATACATCACTATGTACTAATCCCAAAAGATCACTTGCCCGTTCATTGTGACCAGTAAATGGGGCTTTAGTCATCTTCCCAAGTAAGCAAGATTCACATACTTCAAATGATTCATAATCAAATGAATCCAAGTATCCTTCTTTATGGAGCTTGGAGATGCGTTTCTCACCTATATGGCCCAAGCGGCAGTGCCAAAGGTAAGTGGGGTTCAAATCATTAGTTTTTACCCTTTTCGTATTTATGTTATAAACGGGCACATCTTGATCAAGGACATAAAGTCCATTGCACATAGGCGCACTTGCATAAAATACATCATCCAAATAAACTGAACAACATTTGTTCTTAATGATAATAGTAAAGTCTTTCTTGTCCAAACAAGAAAGAGAAATGATGTTTCGACAAATGGCTGGAACAAAATAACAATTATCAAGTTCCAAAGAAAGCCCAGAAGGTAAAGCCAATACATAAGTTCCTACAGCTAATGCAGCAACCTTTGCTCCATTTCCAACTCGTAGGTCGACTTCACCCTTAGCTAATGTCCTTCTCCTTTTTAGTCCATGCACACTAGTACAAATGTGAGAACCACATCCAGTATCTAATACCCAAGATGTAGAAGTAGATAAATTGACTTCTATAACATAAATATCTGATATGGAAGTCTCACTTCCTCTCTTACGCTTAAACTCTTTCATGTATTTTTGTTCATTTTGAACACAATTGAGGGTAGTTTCCGATAACTTTTCCTTCTCAAGGATAGTTCGCAGTGATATCGGGTTGATTGTGTTTGCAGACATGATGATCTAAAACAAAAGGCAGATATAAGTATCATGTAATAAACATATTTAATAGGTCTTTATTAAATACGCTCCCACTATTTTACTCAAACCAATAACCCTCATCATTGATTCGGAAAATCCCGTTGGAAGTTTTTCTAGTGAGACCAAGATCCATATTTCACCTTATTCTGAGACAGCTGAGCTGATTCACCCAGAACTCGATTATTTAGGTAGGAAACTCCTTTCCGATTACATCGCATGTAACTCTTGGATCAGTTGGGTGAGCAACACTTTACTCAAATCCATCTTATGAATTTATGCCCAACTCCTTTGCCTCTAGGCCCATTTCAATCCTATTGAATTCGGCCGAGTTAAGTTAGACCCAATGGTTGGCAGTCAGATCTTATCCTATCTCGCCTCACCGATATAGAATAGTGTACTCAGCTTTGGCATGACCCACACTAGACGATACTGGCCTTGACGAGTGCCACGCATCAGAAGGCAATAAACTTAATATTTTATTTGAGGGATTTTTAATAGGCGATCTCACCGGCATTTATGTTTACATGCAAAGCGTCTCTCAAACATGTTAAACATACATCTCATACACATCATGCATCACATACATAAAACATATAAGATATAGTGATGTGGTTATGGCCATCTAATACCTAAGAATTAAATAAACTACTTTATTACAATTCTTTAACCCACGTGCTAGCTTCTTGAGCTTCTCCCACCGACGTCCAGGTGCGGTGTTGTCTCCCGCCATCGCAAGCAATTACAAATTATTTAAATAAATAAATTGTCACGACACGCAGGCCGTATTTAAAACAAAATAAATCACGACACGCAGGCCGTATTTAAATCAAATAAATAAATACCAAAAAGCTATGACCATAACCACACACCTCCTATTTAAAATTACTTATTGATATAAACAATAATAACATTTATTATTATCATCATTAAATAAATAAAATCAAATAATAATTCAAAAGGCATCATAAAACTCACGTGATGCATTTCGAATAAAAGTATATCAAGTAATTGATATGGCACTTAATTATCATAAATGATACCAAATAAATATAATTAATGCATATCAATTAAAATTAAACATAATTAATGCATATGAATTCCAAGAAATCTCGGTCATACATACTACGGCTAATATCACGTTTGATACGTTAAACAATTAAGAGAAAATTTAATTGCTATTAATGGACACCAATCACGTACAAGTTACCGAAACAAGATTTTCATAAACCAAATAACAAAAATGCGACATGTATCTTTGCATTGAATTCCAAATTGGTGCATTTTAAAACACAAAATCAGAATCCTTTAATTTATATGAATCTCATTCATATCATCAAGATATCATGACCGATGGAAATACTGGTATCACGTGCATCAAAATGCAAAACACAAAACCAATTGATTTCAAAACAATATACTCGATATATGCATATTTCATTAAAAAAAATGGAGAGAAAAAGTCGCACTTTCTCTCTTGTTCCATAAAACAATTTTTTTTTTTTTTTTACTAGACGCATACAAGACATGTAATTTTATATATCAATTTTCCTTTTGCCTTCCAAATCTCCGTAAAGAGATTCATCACACAAAATTATGCCTCTAAAGATCAAGAGTTCAAACAGCGATTATTCACAAGATCAATATCGATATCATGCTATATCAACATCGAAGAACATAACATACATGTCATATGAATCATATTCAAGAAAACAACTAGGCATGTTATCAAATAAGCAATCGAACACATGGAAAATAAGGCAACTACGACCCTTGCTCTGATACCACTGTTGGGGTTTCGCGAGATAGCCATCAAGATGACATGACCTCGGAGCGGAATAACCCCTTGCCAAGGAACACGTAAGCACAAAATTTTCACAATAGGTTCATATGTTTACCTCTTGAAGCGAAGAGGAGACAGCGGAGATGACCACCAGCACCACGAAATCGCAGCACCTCTACTCAGTCCACGCAAGTGATCACCTTCGGAGTTCTGTGCTAGCAGCTCTAAGAGGAAGGAGGCGCCAACACTTGTATATTAGGGTTTGATGTAGTACATCACTTATGTACTCTTCCACTATATCTTGGTGGGCCTATTGGGCTTTGTACTTTACAAGCCCGATTCCTTTCCCCTCATTTGTTTATTTAATTAAATCAGATTTAATTAAATAAATCTCCGATTAATCACTTTATGCGTGTGACCCTATAGGCTTCCATTAAATTGGCAATAATATTAAATTAATATTTACATATTATAAACAGTGAGTGGTATCTAGCAATGCGTCACTGCTACCCAATTTATGGAATAATCGATGGTCCGATTAATACCTTCCTGCGACCACAAATTACCGTGACGTAATTGTCCCTTCATCCAAATGCCTTAGTTGAACACAAGGCATAATTAGTGTCATCCTTGTTATGTTTAACTATTTGTTTCTCGATTCCCGAGTATACGTCCAATCACTAATGGGCCCCAATATCTCATATTGGCCCATTAAGGCGTGGCCACGCATATTTCACGTATCGCTCTATCGAGAGGCCTGAGGCATAACTCCTGTTATGCAGGAGGGATGAATCCTATCTACATCACTCACACCCCTCCACATGATTCGTTGCAGGCCCAATAACCACCGTTATGACTGTCTTGTTACAGACAATGTTTGATGGCCTTAAAGCCTACAACTCTTCATGTAGGGATTGTAGTGACTTCAAGTCGAAGGACTACTCACAATGGTCGCATGAGAATAACTAATGACACTTGCATAACTATTATGTAGCATTCTCATAGCGGGTCAATCCAGTACAAATATTACTCCTAATACTTATACCTATGTGAAGACTTGATATCCCATATCCATGACCCGTGAGATACGGTCATCAGTCCACTCACATAATAGTCTCAATGCATTACTGTTGTCCTAATTAACAGTAATACTTGACTATGGATACTTTAAGAATAGTGTCTTTATGTTTAATGGGGTCTCACGATTAAGTCACACTTAATAATCCATTAAACAGATCAACTATTCTAAGGACTTTATTATGTTCTAAATAAATCCCCATAATAAATAAAATGCCTCATATCATTATATAAATAATAATAATAAATGTCATGATTCAAAATAATAACCAAGGAAGAAATGGTTGGCCTCTAGGGCTAACTCTAACACTATGCGCCTTAGGGCACGGACCGTGCATACCCTACGCATTTGTGTTTCAAAATTTTTGAAAACACGCACGGGTCGTGCGCCTCGAGGGCACGGACCGTGCGTAAGCTTCTGTTACCCATTTTCAAATTGCACCTTAGCCCATTCCAAATGATTCAAGTTTCTTCTAATTATTTCCCCAAGGTTGCCCAATGATTGTAATGTATGATTATCATGAAATGGTGTGTGCTTGAGATAAAATTCTTAAGTTATGAAAGTTACGAAAATCGTACTTTAGTATACGCGAGTGTACACAAGCCAAGAAAGATAAAGGACTATAAGTCCAAACAAGTCAAGTCAAGATAAAGGACTATAAGTCCATACAAGTCATGTAAAGATTCTAAATTCATATGTAATAACAAGTCAAGTTACTTTCCCTTGAGGAAAGGAAGGATGACATACTTAAAATAATATATGTATATCAAGGGTGACGACCCTAAGGATTACCATACTAGGGAAGGGGAAGTCATGAGCCCCAAAACCTAGGCCCCATTAGGTTTGCCCGCTAATTAGTGGTTAGGGGATTGGGTTCACCAAAAGCCAAAGAAATAACCGGATAAGGTAGGCTCGAGGTGTTGTGCTAAGTTAAAGGAAAGATAAGACATGAAATGTAGTCGCTCATTAGGGCTACAAGACGGAATAAAGAAAGATATGTCCACATGGTCACTTATTAGGGCCATGATGTTCAATGTACAATGCATAATACACCGCTAGAGTTAGTAAGGGGTCTCGATAGGACTCACTGAGATAATGTTTATCTCACTCTTTATTTATAGTGGTTTTTACAGAGAAACAGGGAGATACAAAGGCGAAAAAGCACGGTTAGCAGATGTGACTTGTGAAGTCATTGAAAATTCGCCTTTATGTTTAGGCCTTTGTCCCTTTTGTTGTCTTTGTAATATCGATTGTATAACTATTATTAGTAACAGTTGTAAATCGTTTCCGCTACTTATGTTTTGGGTATTGAACACCAAGATTGTATAAGTTTAAGTCATGAGACCTAAGTACCCTGTTAAGTTTAATGAGGTTCATGGAACCAGTTGATAATTATTTATCGAAAGTTTTTAGTTGTGTTCAATATTCAATAACAGGAAGCTACTCTGATGTATGTCATGTGGTGCACTTTGGTATTTCTACAAGCTAGAAATACTGGGGTGTTATATAATATTAAAAATTGATAGAACATTCTTATTAATTTAAATAACAATAAACTTAGTTTCCCAATTTTAAGAAATGATAGAGGTCAATTCGATTAAACCCTCAAACCAAATAAATTTGGACTGTGATATTCTTTAAATTTCAAATAAACTAATTATTTCAACTAATTATTTCTTCTTTTGTTTTGCTGGAGGATAATAATGATAGGTTGGGTTTTTTTGTGACTTGAATTTCGAAATCGACTATGGGTCAGGGAACTCCAGGCGGTATGAACCGGCAAGGTTCTCCTGGCGACCGGAAACCTGACGGCAGCGATAAGAAGGAGAAGAAATTCGAACCGGCAGCGCCACCAACACGCGTGGGACGAAAGCAGCGGAAGCAAAAGGGTCCGGAAGCGGCGGCTCGTTTGCCAACAGTAACTCCGGTAACCAAATGCAAGCTGAGGCTACTAAAGCTTGAGCGAATCAAAGATTACCTGTTGATGGAGGAAGAGTTTGTGGCCAATCAGGAGCGCCTGAAGCCTCAAGAGGAAAAGGCCGAGGAAGATAGATCTAAGGTCGACGATCTCCGTGGCTCCCCCATGAGCGTCGGTAACCTTGAAGAACTCATCGATGAGAATCACGCTATTGTTTCATCCTCCGTTGGGCCTGAGTATTATGTTGGAATCTTGTCTTTTGTTGATAAGGATCAGTTAGAGCCTGGTTGTGCTATTTTGATGCATAATAAGGTTCTTTCGGTTGTTGGCCTTTTGCAAGATGAAGTTGATCCAATGGTCTCTGTCATGAAGGTTGAGAAGGCTCCTTTGGAATCTTATGCTGACATTGGTGGTTTAGATGCCCAGATACAGGAAATTAAAGAGGCAGTTGAGCTACCCTTGACACATCCTGAACTATATGAAGATATTGGTATCAAGCCTCCTAAGGGGGTCATATTATACGGAGAACCAGGGACGGGAAAGACCTTGCTTGCAAAGGCTGTGGCAAATTCAACGTCAGCAACATTCTTGCGTGTTGTTGGTAGTGAATTGATACAAAAATACTTGGGAGATGGTCCAAAACTTGTGAGGGAACTTTTCAGAGTTGCTGACGATCTTTCTCCTTCTATTGTTTTCATTGATGAAATTGATGCAGTTGGTACGAAGAGGTATGATGCAAACTCAGGTGGAGAACGTGAAATTCAAAGGACTATGTTAGAATTGTTGAACCAGTTAGATGGGTTTGATTCAAGAGGAGATGTAAAAGTGATTTTGGCAACCAACAGAATTGAAAGTCTTGATCCAGCTTTGCTACGACCTGGTCGAATTGACAGGAAAATAGAATTTCCTCTTCCTGATATCAAAACAAGGAGACGGATTTTCCTGACACTAGCTGATGATGTCAACTTGGAAGAATTTGTTATGACCAAGGATGAATTCTCTGGAGCTGATATAAAGGCAATATGTACTGAAGCTGGCTTACTTGCTCTACGGGAACGCCGGATGAAGGTGACTCATCCTGACTTTAAGAAGGCGAAGGAAAAAGTGATGTTTAAGAAGAAAGAAGGAGTGCCAGAAGGACTTTATATGTGATTTAACATCCTCTGTAATGCCCGGTTCTTTCTTTTTATTTGGTTTTTCATGTTCTAGTTTTGCGAACAAATGCCAATTTACTTGCATTATGAAGTTGAACTTTATCCATATGCAGTTGCGCAAGTGGTAAAGTCAGTTGAGGGGGCATTGAAATATCTCAACTTTGATTCATTCTTGTTCAATATATATTTTCTTTATAGTTAAAAAAAAAAAGGTTAGTTTTTTTGTGTAAACCCGGGTATCCACCGCATGGACAATAAGGACTAATCCCTCGCTCATTGTAGGTGCCTTGAATAGCAGGATAGGTGGCCCAGATAATGATAGGTTGGTTGACCTGAACTCATTGCAAAAATATTCTTCGAATTAAATGAATGGAAAAATTTCTAGAATTTATTCGAAATGAATTACGTGGGAAGGTTTGACGCATACACAAACGTATATGTTGTTATTCATTTTATTGCTACTTAGGTGTGTGACATTTTTATTACAAGTCATAGTGATTTTTGATAATTGGAATTGTTTATTTAATAGTGCCACTGATTTTTTTTGTTTTAAAATGTATCAGATTATTTCATTAGTATTTAATTGTTTGAGTATTTATTCTAATTTATAAATGAATTAAATATGTTTTTGGTCCCTATAATTACAACGAGTTTTGTTTTTAGTCCCTATTAAATATTTTGGGCACTTTTGGTCCCTACTTTATTTTCTGTTAGCATTTTTAGTCCCTGCTATTAGTTTTCACTAACGGCGCTGACGTGGCATGGCACATGTGGAATTTTTAAATGTGCCGGCATTTCCACGTCATTAAAATTACACACGTCAGCTTCCGTGTTGGATTTTTTTAAAACAACAATTAAAAAACTAACAACGATTAAACCTGAAATTAAAACTGAAATAGAAACCCAATCCCTAATTCTCACTCTCGTTTCACTCTGACTCTCGTTTCACTCTCACTCTCACTCGACTCTCACTCTCGTTCAATCTCACGATCAACTCTCGTTCAATGGCACGATTACGACAACGTGAAGAGAGACGACAAAATCGAAGGAGTAAAGGTGGAAAACAAAGGAGGAGGACGAAGAAACAGTGGTCCCTGAGAGAGAAATAGCGGTTTCTCGTTTTGGACGAAGAAATGGTTGTTTTTAGGTGCCTTTGTTGTTTGGCTACACAAGCTAGCCAAACAACAGAGTCACCTACTGATTTTCAATGTTTGTTATTCAATTTCTGCAAATTTATGCTAAATTTAATTGCATTATGTTGGTTCAATCGTAGGGGAGGCCTAGAGGGAGCAAGAACAAGGCCAATCATCCAATTGCTAATGCCCCTAACCACCTAAAAAAAGGTAATTTACTTATTGAATGTCATAATCCGATGTGAAATAATTTGTTAGTGTATATCTACATGGCAACATTAATCAATTTTATTCAATCTTATTTTATTTTTCTATAAATATATCTAATAAAAAAATAAACATAAATTTAAATATTTTTTTACATATTTCGATAGACAAATATATATATATATATATATATATATATATATATATATATATATATATATTTGGAATTATATCTTTCAAATTAACTATTTCTCATTGTTATTAGGGGAACCTCGTTTTCGTCCCAAAGATTGGCTGGCGAAGGTTCTTCGTTTTCGTCAATGAAGGCTGGTGATGATCATAATTCCTCCAAACGCAATCGAGTATTTTAACTGTGTCCGGGGAAAAACCAAATACGATACCAAAGATTTTTTAGGAAAGGTGACAAGCCGCACATATGATAGTGAGACTATCAAAAGGACTCTTGGAACTCATGATTTCTTACCATAGAGGAGAGATTTAAAGATCCAACTACTCGCTACACATGCACGAATGTGGTGAGAAGTCCACAGAGAATTAAGTTGTGGTCAGGTTGATGTGAGAGAATTAAGTTATCACAATTGATTGTGTCTATACTCTTTAGTTTCTTTTTTCCCATATGCTGCACACTCATTTACTCATTTGCTGCTAAACTTATTTGGAAGAGTGTTACCTAGATTTGAACCTAAGAACTCCACTTTCCATGTGAATTTACGAGAGTGCTTGTAGCTCCTGTGGATACCTGTGTTGCAGGTTATCTAATATTGCAGGATTAGTTTTGATGATGAAAAAGACAAAGCCAAGTTGATGGCCAAAGGAATGAGAGTGTCAAAGCAAAGCTGATAAAAAGTATCATATATTCAAAAGTCAATCCAAGACAATCAAGCCCAAGAATTGAAGATTCAAGTTTAAGGGTAGTCCTTAAATATAAGGGTAGTCCTTAGGGTTTGGGTGAGTCTTAGGAATTGTGTAAGCTCTTTTCGAAGGTCAGCTCGTATCTCAAGTCTCACACACTCACACGTTTTTCTAAAGATGCATGCATACTTACGTAAACATTTTTATCATCTTTTTAAAATAACAAAATCGATTTCCTCATGCATAAACAAATATCAAAATCGATTTTCAGGTAAAATAGAAAAGATAGAATCGATTGTCAGGCCATGTATTTTCAATACACAAATCGATTTCTGAGCCAAATAAATTTTAAGGGAAGAATCGATTCCCAACCTTTTGCACATAACTGAGAATCGATTCCCACATGTCTCAGGCAAGCTGAGAATCGATTCACACAAGTTTTAACTTAGTGAAGAATCGATTCCTAGCCTCCCGGAGATCCTAAGAATCGATTACATCCATTTTACAAACAAATCAGAATCGATTCCTAGATCAGATCAAGCAAATGAATCGATTCCTAGACCCATTCCAATTAACAAAGAATCGATTCCTTTAAATATTTTTAACGTGAGATCTGGATTTTCAAAATCTATAAATAGAGGCTTCACCACCTCCATTTAACTACCAACCCATTCTCACGATTTATCACTTCTGAAAAACTCTTATATTTTATTTGTGTTCTTCTCGCACCGCTGGTCCGTCAAGAGCTGATCCTACGTTAAGAGTTAGTTGGGGTTGTGTCTTTCAAGTTGTAATATCTGCCTACACTAAGAGGTATTTCTGTATTTACATTACTGTTATATTGTTGTTATAATTTGTACTAGAGAGTGGGGTATCTCTCTAGGGGTAGCTGCATGTACTAGGAAGTGGGGTATCTTTCTAGGGCAGTTGTTGTAACAAGGGTGGGGTATCTCTTGTTGTTGTGTTGTTAGATTTTAGGGCTCTCTATAGGTGGGGTATCCTAGGAGAAGAGTGCCTGAGTCTGTAAAGGTTTTCCAAGGCACCTGTAAGCCTTGTTGTGTTAGTGGAAAATCTCACAAGGGTGTGAGGACTGGACGTAGGTCACTAGGAGGTGACCGAACCAGGATAAATCTCTGCGTGCTTTACTGCTTTCCTGCTTTACTGTTATTCTACGTTACTACTTTATATTCTAATTCTTTCGCTTCCACTTGACCTGCGCGAAAATTGATCTAAGTCATTGAAAAGGGGAAAAACGTTTTCGAAAGATCTGAAAAGTTTTTAAATCTCAATTCACCCCCCTCTTGAGACTGAAGCCACTTGGTAACAAGTGGTATCAAAGCTAGACTCTTGTATAAAGGGCCTAGCAGCTTCAAGAGAAATGGCTTCAGGTTGGTCTACGCAAGAGGGTGCATATCTTTTCCGTCCTCCGGGATTCAACGGAGAAGACTATGCAAATTGGAAAGAAAGAATGAGAATTTTTATTGAAGGGGTAGACTTAGATGTTTGAGATGCTGTGGAAAAAGGACCTTTCGTTCCCACACACATAGTATATGGTATTCTTACAATTAAAAGTAGAAATGAATGGTCTGATGATGAGAAAAGAAAAGTGCAACTTAATTTTCGTGCTAAAAATATTATTACTTCTGCTTTGAGTGCTGATGAATTTTTTCGAGTTTCAAACTGTAAAACTGCCCAAGAAATGTGGGATAATCTTCAAGTTACTCATGAGGGTACAAGTGAAGTGAAAAGGGCAAGAACAAATACTCTTACCAGAGAGTACGAATTGTTTAGAATGAATACAGGTGAAACAATATCAGAGATGCAGAAAAGGTTCACTCACATAGTGAACAAACTGGGTTCATTAGGAAAATCATTTCCTCCCGAAGACTTGATCAACAAAGTGCTGAGATGCCTAAACAGAGAATGGCAACCAAAGGTTACTGCAATAACTGAATCAAGAAATTTAGCAACGATGACTCTTGCCACCCTGTTTGGAAAGCTACTAGAGCACGAGTTAGAACTCACTCGCCTAGCAGAGCATGAAGAAAACGGCAAGAAAAAGAAAAGTTTAGCACTCAAGGCTTCTAGTTCAAATCCATGCGATGATAGTGATGATTCAGAAAATAAGGATGATGAAGACGATGAGAATATGGATCAAATGGTTAGAAAATTCAAAAAGCTCATGAAAAGAAAAAGGTCTCCCAAAAAGAATTCTTCATCCAAAGGAGCCTCAGGCAAGGAAAACTTGTCAAGTCCACCAACTTGCTACAAATGTGGTAAATCCGGACACCTGACGATGGAGTGCCCTAACTTAGAAAGAAAATTGTCAAAGTTCAAGAAAAAGGGGTCCAAAGGAAACAATGGTAGAAAAGCCTACATAGCTTGGGAAGACAATGACATGAACTCATCAGATAATTCAGAAAATGAAAAAGATCAAGTTGCTCTCATGGCCGACAACGACAGTGAAAACGAAACTGAGGTATATTCTAACTCTGAATCTTTACAAGATGCTTATGATGAATTATATGAAGCTTTCACTGAATTGCATGATAAATCTTCAAAATTAGCTAAAGCTCTAAGCAAATCTAAGAAAGTTATCACTCATCTTGAAAATGAAATTATTGCTTTAACTAATGAAAAATTAGAGCTTAAAAAAGAAAATGAGAGCCTTGTATGTTTTAAAGAAAATTATACCTGTGATAAATGTGCTGATTTTGAAAAGAAAATTCATGAATTAGAATGGACTGTTGGGAAAGTGTCTAGTTTACAAAATATGCATCATAGATTTCCCAGAAACAATCCCATTAAAAGGCATATGTATTATAAACAAAAGTTTTCCACTAGACCTCATATTAAATGTTATTATTGTGGTAAACCTGGACATACTGCTTCCGTTTGCAGAGCAAGAGGTAATCAAAATGTGAAAAAGGTATGGGTTCCCAAAAGAACCATACCAAACACTAACCCACAAGGACCCAAAGAGATTTGGGTACCTAGAACCTTGTTTTAGATCATTGCAGGTATGCTTCAAGGTATGGGGGCAGATTGATACCTTGACAGCAAAGACTCAAAGCGCATGACCGGAGACGCAATAAAGTTCTTAACACTCACCCCCGGAAAAAGCCGTCATGTGACTTGTGATAAATAGAGGAAGAATCACCGGTAAAGGTCAGATTGGTTAAAATTTTATTCACCTCTATTTTGAAAATGTGCTTAAGAATAGTTTATCAAGTCAAATATGTGACTACTAAAATAGAGCATTTCCTGAATCTCATTTCATGTATCTTTAAAGAACAAATATTTATAAGGCATGAAAGTATTCTGGTCATCCCTCTAGGACTAAGCATATAGAAATTATATATCACCTTCTTAGAGGTTATGGTTAAAAAGGCGATAGTGTGATTGAGTTAGTTGAGTCGTCACACACAACTAGTTGACATTTTCACAAATCCATTGCAAAAGAAAACCCGGTTCCTCAAATGATTTTTTAAATTAAATGTTTCTCAAGTGATTTTATAAAATGTGAATTTAAATGGTGACTTGTGAATTTCTGTGTGCTCCAAAAGTGTTTTTCTAAGCAGTTGAAGTATTACCTTTTTCTTGAAATCTATTTTCTCCTGTCACAGACAATTGTTAGCTCTGGTATTAAGTTTCAGAATTCATACTCACAATCGTTGTTTACCTAAAACAATCTTTTTCCAAAAACTCTACTTCCCACCTTCCAGCTGCCGTCACCAACTCTCAAAAACTAAGCAGCATGAAACGTGCGAAGGCTAAACAACTGCTTCACAGATTTTTGAGACTCATAATTAGCTTTTACCTGTGTTTGATAAAATATTCTCTTCATGGTCTCAAATATGTCTTTCTTCAAGTTTTGATGATCACTTACAAATCAGCAATGGCTCTTTTACCTTGTCAAATAGTTGTGACATTCAATTCGCAAACTTCATCATATATTGACCCTCTTTGATCATGACAAAAAGGGGGAGAGAAATATAGGGTTGCATATGAGCATATAGAACTTGCATACTATGCATCTAGTCAACAAGTCAGGGGGAGCATCATGATAGGGGGAGCATCATATATATATATATATATTATCTGTTTGAACTAACCTCCCACCTTGAGATGAGTTAATGTTTTGTCATCATCAAAAAGGGGGAGAATGTGGATACCTGTGTTGCAGGTTATCTAATATTGCAGGATTAGTTTTGATGATGAAAAAGACAAAGCCAAGTTGATGGCCAAAGGAATGAGAGTGTCAAAGCAAAGCTGATAAAAAGTATCATATATTCAAAAGTCAATCCAAGACAATCAAGCCCAAGAATTGAAGATTCAAGTTTAAGGGTAGTCCTTAAATATAAGGGTAGTCCTTAGGGTTTGGGTGAGTCTTAGGAATTGTGTAAGCTCTTTTCGAAGGTCAGCTCGTATCTCAAGTCTCACACACTCACACGTTTTTCTAAAGATGCATGCATACTTACGTAAACATTTTTATCATCTTTTTAAAATAACAAAATCGATTTCCTCATGCATAAACAAATATCAAAATCGATTTTCAGGTAAAATAGAAAAGATAGAATCGATTGTCAGGCCATGTATTTTCAATACACAAATCGATTTCTGAGCCAAATAAATTTTAAGGGAAGAATCGATTCCCAACCTTTTGCACATAACTGAGAATCGATTCCCACATGTCTCAGGCAAGCTGAGAATCGATTCACACAAGTTTTAACTTAGTGAAGAATCGATTCCTAGCCTCCCGGAGATCCTAAGAATCGATTACATCCATTTTACAAACAAATCAGAATCGATTCCTAGATCAGATCAAGCAAATGAATCGATTCCTAGACCCATTCCAATTAACAAAGAATCGATTCCTTTAAACATTTTTAACGTGAGATCTGGATTTTCAAAATCTATAAATAGAGGCTTCACCACCTCCATTTAACTACCAACCCATTCTCACGATTTATCACTTCTGAAAAACTCTTATATTTTATTTGTGTTCTTCTCGCACCGCTGGTCCGTCAAGAGCTGATCCTACGTTAAGAGTTAGTTGGGGTTGTGTCTTTCAAGTTGTAATATCTGCCTACACTAAGAGGTATTTCTGTATTTACATTACTGTTATATTGTTGTTATAATTTGTACTAGAGAGTGGGGTATCTCTCTAGGGGTAGCTGCATGTACTAGGAAGTGGGGTATCTTTCTAGGGCAGTTGTTGTAACAAGGGTGGGGTATCTCTTGTTGTTGTGCTGTTAGATTTTAGGGCTCTCTATAGGTGGGGTATCCTAGGAGAAGAGTGCCTGAGTCTGTAAAGGTTTTCCAAGGCACCTGTAAGCCTTGTTGTGTTAGTGGAAAATCTCACAAGGGTGTGAGGACTGGACGTAGGTCACTAGGAGGTGACCGAACCAGGATAAATCTCTGCGTGCTTTACTGCTTTCCTGCTTTACTGTTATTCTACTTTACTACTTTATATTCTAATTCCTTCGCTTCCACTTGACCTGCGCGAAAATTGATCTAAGTCATTGAAAAGGGGAAAAACGTTTTCGAAAGATCTGAAAAGTTTTTAAATCTCAATTCACCCCCCCTCTTGAGACTGAAGCCACTTGGTAACAGCTCCATCCGTAGACAAAAAAAAAAGTATTTACCATTGTTATTCAAAAATAATTTGTTCTCAATAAAATAGAAAATAGCATTCCATATTTTGATCAAAAAAAGAAAATAGTACTCCATATAGATGATTCACACACTAATTTTAAACAATCACTGTGCAAATCCGTTTGCATTTTGCTCCAATACTCAACTTTTTCTTTCTCACTCGCTCCGGTAAATTTCTTCTTCCATTGCTCACTCAGCTTTCTTTCTCAACAAACAAACGAGTAAGAAAGAATAGTGCTCTTCGTAGTTCGTTCATTTTTTGATATTTGTCTCTGTTGTCAATGGTTTATCTATCGGTTTTGAGTTAATGTTTTTGTGTCAATGTTTTTGTTGCCTAAACCTAAACCTATGTTGTTGTTTGCTTTGATAGAATGGAAGCCATGGAAGCAATGAAGAGGGTTCTTATTTTGGGTTTCCTCTTTTTCTGGGGAGTAACTTTTCATGTCATTGCCTCACTCTCAGAAGAAGCAATAGGCTTAACAAAGGACAACCGTCCCTATCAAGTTGTGATGCTCATGTTTGGTGCCTTTTGTTTCACATGATTACAAGCTTTTGATGCCTATCTTTAGAGCTTTCATTTCTATAGCTATGTGTCTCATCACACTGATAGACAACAGCCTATCGAAAAAGAATGTGGGTAACACCCATGGTGCTGTTGTTGGTAACACTGATGAGAGTCTAGAGAATGACCCTATTGACTATGACACTGAGAATGCGGAGATGAGGACACAAAATAATGGCGAGGAAAATCAAATTGAGATTGCTAAGGAGAACAACAATGACAACGGTGGTGGTGATAGAGTTCATGTTGTTGTGAAGAATGGTGCCAATAGCATTCCATATTTTGATAAAAAAAAGAAAATAGCATTCCATATTATGATTAAAAAAGAAAATAGCATTCCATATACATGCAATACAAGAGTCACACACTAATTTTAATATAGAATCGAATATAGTGAGAATAGAAGGAAGAGAGACTAAGCAAGTTAATAAGGTAGAAGAGGTGAATGAATAGTGTTTTATAAGGTAGAGCGGCTTTGGTATCATGTATGAGTATCACACGACAATTATGTTTGCTATCAAGCAGCACTATTGTGTTTTTCTGTTTAGAAGTTGTTACTAGTTGTCATGTAAATATGCAATTTTAATGTGGAAGTTGTTGTCATGTAAACATGCAATTCTAATGTGATGGTTTTTAAATTAAAAAATAAATGAAGACATAAGGTGACTTATATGACATTTTAACTAGCACATAATCTGCCGGAAAAAAAGACTAACACGGAATTTTTTAACATTTTTTAATTTTGCTAGCCATTTATAAGATACTGATAAATAATCATAAAAAAAGGTGTGTTGATAAGTCAAAAACAATTTACACCAGAATCTTATTATGGCATAAAGAACTCAACGCTAAGTCGCATATTCTTATGCATTTAGCTGCTCTCTCACTGCCTTAAGACATGACTGATATTGAGATATTGGTTATCCTGGACGAACCAATAAATAGTGCCCTTTTAGTTATTTGAATAACATTCTTGTTGCATTTTTGTTGAAAATCATTAATAATTTGTTCATAATTAAAGTTTTTTTAAAGAATTATTTTTCAATAGAAATTAAAGTGAGACTATTTAATCAAGCTAATTTGCGACATTATAGGTTGTAAATAATTAGTTTTTAGCAATTTCAATTTAGAAAAATGTTTTTTTAGTGACACTAATAGTTAATGTTATTATGCTATACATCTGCGACCATTAGGAAACAATTAATTGTCTTCAAAGAATTTAATATTATATAACTTGATTTTGGTTCAGTTGTTAAAATCTCTCTCTAATGATTTTCAATTCTTCAAATATACAAATTATAATCGCAATAACATAAAAACTTTATTTAAATATATCTATATACTACTAAGTAAAAGAATTTTTGGTGCCTTTAACAAAATGGGGCCATGGGCGGTTGCCCCTCTCGCCCATGCTCTGGGCCACCCCTGGGTAACACTTCTGTTGGTAACACTCCTGTTGGTAACACCACTCTTAGTAACACTACTAGGGATGAGAGCGTGGAGGTGAGTGGCCATGCTCAGGGGACACAAAACTATGACACTTTTTAGAATGAGACTGAGACTGTGGAGCAGAACGACAATCACACCGGTGGTAAGATTGATGTTGTGGTGAAGAATGGTGTGGAGAAGACCGCAGAGCTTATTTGAGGTTACTTAGCTTCTTTAAAAACTAAAAGTTTTCTTTTTATTATTGGTACCCATAACCCCCTTTTTTGTAAGATGCACCCCCTATCATCCTTTTTTTTGGGTATTTCTTTGCCTTTTAACCGTCACTAGGCTATACTAGTGACGGTTGGTGTATGCGGTCCGCATGCGTAGAGAGAGAGAGAGAGAGAGTCCTCCTTCTCTCTAACCCGTGTCGTCATCCCCCTCTCAAAACTCTAGGGTTTTGTGGCGGTGCATTGCCCCAACTCGACTGGCTTGCTCCCTTTGTGGTTTTGCTCCTACTCCGGTGGGTTTGGTTACTGCTAGGTTACTTCGTTTTCTTCATGGATAAGTGGAAGTGTCCCGATTTTCCGGTGGAGGAAGGGGCCTTTCTGGTTGTTGACGACAATGAAGCGGCGGGTGAGGAATCGTTCCAACGTTTACTAGCTGGAAAGTTGTGGACTGAGAACCCGTTTAATACCAGGGCTTTCAAGCAAACGATTGTGGATGCTTGGAGGTTGAAGAAACCGGTAGAGGTTCAGGAGTTGGGGAAGAGCCTTTTCCTCTTCACCTTCTCTACGAAACGCGACTTAGAGAATGTATTGAGTTCTGGACCATGGAACTTCGATCGTAACGTGCTGGTGCTCAAGAAAATCTCAGGTACAGAGCAACCATATGAGATGGCCCTATATTCTACCTCTCTTTGGGCTAGGGTTTATGATCTCCCTATATGACTTTGCACTGACAATATGGCAATCCAGTTGGGAAATGTGATGGGAACATATGAAGAGGCAGACACCAGAGATCGCAACCGCCTTGGAAAGTTTCTCAAAGTTAAGGTTTTGATTGACCTCAAAAAACCTGTCAAGACAGGGACAGTGCTTCGTTTTCAAGGAAATGACATCAAAATATTCTTCAGGTACGAACGTCTCCCTGCATTTTGTTTCACTTGTGGCAAGCTAGGTCATCAAATGAAGGAATGTGTTGATGGTGAGATCCCTGAGGAAGGAGGGTTTGAGGAGCTTGAGGAGAAAGATCTTCCTTTTGGCCCTTGGCTTAGGGCTTCACCCTTACCCAAGCAATCCTTTGAGCCTAGGAAGGATAGTTTTCCAGGTTCTTGTAGTAGGAGCCTTTTTGTATCCACTAGTAGTAGTAAAGTTGGGGGTGAGAAATCCAAAGATGAGAATGAGGCGACCCAACCACCCAAGGAAAAGGAGCCTGTTGAACCTATCCTAGCCCAAATAATGGCTCATGGAAAAATGGCTACCAAGGAAGTTGAAGAGGTGGCAGAATCCTTGGGTTCTATTGATATAACTCCTAAAATTCCTGCTGGGAAGAAGAAAGGTGAAGGCAGCTCTGCTCCTAAGGCTAAGAACAAAATTAAGCAAAGCGCCTGGGTTAGACAGAAGGGCGGGAAACCTCACAAGGTCACAGATGCTTCTACAAAGATAATTGAGATGGGGAAGAGACAACTTTTTGATGTTGACATCTCTGAGGGCTCAATAGATGAAATTAGAGGAGGGAGTCAGTAAAAACAGGCCACTAGAATGGAGGTTGATGGTGATGTGTTTCAATCAGGACCAGAGGGGGTGTTGGAAGGCCAACACCTCCTACCCCAATGAAAATTATTAGTTGGAACTGCAGGGGGTTGGGGAACCCTCGGGCAATTCGAGCCTTGTTGAGGCTCAAAAAACTTGAAAATCCTCAATTAATTTTCTTAATGGAAACTAATTTGTCTGAAGGTGAAATGAATAAAGTAAAGACCCAGTGTGGTTTCAATTCTGGGATTGTTGTTGGTTGTCGTGGTAGTGGTAGGGATAGAGCTGGTGGTCTTGCTCTCCTTTGGTCTGACCCAATTTAGATAGATATCTTGTCCTATTCTCTCAACCATATTCATGGTGTTGCTTCATTGGACACTAATGAAGCTCCTTGCCTGGTTACTGGTGTCTATGGTTTCCCGGATGAAAGTCAAAAAGAGAGACACATGGAACCTCATTCAAAGCTTGGGTGGCTCTAATACTGGTGATTGGCTTTGCTTTGGGGACTTGAATGATACTGTTACAGCTAATGAGAAGATAAGAGGTAACCCTAGAACCTTTGATCAGCTTAAATGGGGCAGAGATACCATTGAGATATGTGGCTTCAATGATTTTGGTTTTATTGGCTACCCTTTCACTTGGTCCAATGGTAGAGAAGAGAATGAGAACATTCAATGTCATTTAGATAGAGCTTTGGCTACTTAAAGCTTCTGCAACAGATATTCTCCTATCAGAGTTACCCATTTGCCTAGATTTGGTTCTGATCACCCAGTCCTCATGATTTGCTTGGAGGATAATGAGCATTTGAAGAAGAAGAAAAGAACTCATCTTTTCAGGTTTGAAGAGAACTGGTCAAAGGACCCCCTTTGTGAAAATGCTGTGAGAAGGATCTGGTCAAGCCATGGGATGAATTGTATTGAGAAGCTTTCTGGTGTGCAGGCCATTGATGCTGAGTTAAGTGACTACGGGACTAATGAGATCAGGAAGGAGATTACCAGAGTTGGAGGTCTCCTCAAGAATAATGATATGTGGAGTGGCAGTGTTCAGAGCTTGGCAGAGTACATGAGATTGGAAAGAGAGCATGACGACCTTTTAAAAAAGGAGGAGATTGCGTGGAGACAAAAAAGCAGAGCTGTGTGGTTAAAAGAAGGGGACAAAAATTCCAAGTTCTTCCATAGGAAGGCTAGCCAAAGGAACAAAACAAATGCCATTAAAAAGCTGAAGGATGAGGATGGTAACTGGTGGCTTGGAGAAGAGCATGTTGAGAGAGTTATCCTAACCTATTTTTCTGATTTGTTTTCTTCTCCAGGTACTGAGGGCATTGGGCAAGTGTGCAATAATGTCCAAAAGAAAATTTCCCCTGATCAACAAGTCTGGTGTGACCGTGATTTCACCTGTGAGGAAGTTAAGATGGCCATTGATCAGATGCATCCTCTGAAGGCGCCTGGGCCTGATGGTCTCCCTGCTCTCTTTTTCCAGAAGTACTGGCATGTGGCGGGCTCTGATGTCACTAATCTTGGGTTGGATATCCTTAAAAAGGGGAGATCTCCTGAGTTGGTGAACAAGACCTACATTGCCATTATCCCTAAGTGCAAGAATCCTTCATCTCCCAATCTATTTAGACCCATTAGCCTTTGTAACGTGGTAATGAAGATTGCTACCAAGGCCATTGCCAACAGGATCAAGTGTCTCCTTCCTAGTGTGATTGATGAAGAACAGAGTGCCTTTGTCCAAGGGCGTCTAATAACTGACAATGCCTTAATTGCCATGGAATGCTTCCACTGGTTAAAGAAGAAGACTAAAGGAAAGAAGGGCACGATGGCTCTTAAGCTTGATATGGCTAAGGCCTATGATAGACTTGAATGGCCATTCATTAAAGCTGCTCTTCTTGCAACTGGCTTCTCTGATAAGATCACTTCTCTTATCCTCTCTTGTATCAGTACAGTCACCTTCCAGGTTCTAATCAATGGTCAACCAAGCAAGAGTTTCTGCCCTGAACGAGGGATTTGATAGGGGGATCCCATACCCCCTATCTCTTTATTATGTGTGCAAATGTCTTGTCAGGGATGCTCCACAATGAAACAATCAATGGGAAACTTCATGGGATCAAGAAATGCCCCCAAAATTACACATTTGCTTTTTGCTGATGCCAGTCTTCTTTTTGCTCGTGCCAATGAGAAAGAAGCTAAAACTATTATCCAAGTCCTGCACTCTTATCAGTTAGCCTCTGGCCAATTGGTAAACTTTGACAAATCTGATATATCATATAGCCGAAATATGCCCATCAATGAGATGGAAATCATTTGTAACAAGATTGGAATTAAGGCTATGACTCACCATTCTAAATACTTAGGGTTTCCTAGTGTATTTGGAAGATCAAAGAAGGAAGTGTTCTCCCTAGTGCAGGAAAGGGTGTGGAAGAAGCTTAAAGGATGGAAAGAGAAGTCTCTTTCTAGAGCTGGTAAAGAAACCTTGATCAAGTCTGTTGCTAGTTGTGTGAAAATGTAGATAGTGAAAGTATACACTGTCAACAAGTAATATAGAGTAAGTGAGATCGTTCCCACGAGGAATTATGCTAAATAACGAGAGTTTAATTTGATTAACAATTTAGTGAGGAAAGTAAATGACACACAAGTTTTGGGCAACATAAACAGTAGTAAAAAGTAAAGGGTAATGGAAATCAGTGATGAGAACAAGTCAAGATGCATTCACTTCAGTAGCTTCATTAAAATGTGATTAAGGGTACGTTCAATGCTGCAGCATTAGGTGCTGCAGCAATAAGACGTTATTCTCTCGAATACTTCACACTAGGTTTCCTTGCAAGAGTTTATCTCTAAACCCTAAAGAAGTACCTCCTAGGCTGCTTGAGCACCGGCAGTGTTCACCTTATGGGTTATACCCTCCTATCTCTAGGGTTAAGCAAGGAACATCAAGATCTCTCATTAATGTTCACTACCCATATTACCTTGTGAGATAAATTTACAAACCATCTCTGAATTTATAAATGCTATTTAGAATAGGCGGACCATTCCTACTCTAAAATGGAAATATTTTCACACACAAGATAAAATGCATAACATTGAACATACTTCATTAATCACATAGTAATTTAGCTACATCAGATCCAGCATCTCAACTATGAGTATTTAGCTCATATTGAGCTTGCAAAACATGGAAAATAACTTAAACAAAATAGTAGAAGTCATATTACAAATTTCAAGGTAAGAAATGATACTACGAAGAGAGAACAGTAGGAGAGCTCCAAGGATGACAATGGAGGACTGATCCAGCTCGTCCAAGTAGAATCCACCGAGAAAAATGTAACTCCAGTGATGCTACAGCAAGAGTCTCAGCAATGGAAGTGTTTGGTAGTGAGGGGTGAGCTTTTGCACGCAAGAGGAGCTATCTCTAAACTTCCTCTGACGGCCCAGCCTGCTAATGAAGAAAGGGAAACGTCCTTATATAGTGTCTCCTTGCACACAACCCTAAAATGATGTCCTTTTTGGGAAAATGCGTCCTAGGTTAAAGGGCAATTGTGGGAAACCCACATTAGGTCATATCTTTCCGTGCCATACAGCTCTGACACCTGTCCTTGCCTTGATTTCCGTGTTTTCCGCACTCCCCTTGAGCTTTCTCTCTCATCTTCCGCATTTCCACTATTGCGCACGCACCTGTTGTTGCAACACTTACACAAGACATAATTAAATGCACAAAGGGCATCAAAATGCCCAATTAAAACCAAATCATTCCTGCACCAATATTTCTAACCAAAACACTTATTTACACACTAATTAACACAACAAGTTTATTAAATCTCCTAAAATCAAGCTTAGAAAGCAAGTAATAACCATCATAAAAGATGGTTATCACTGCTTAGGCTATACCAAACTATGTGATGAGTTGCTATAAAATTCCTGAAGGTATATGCAGTGAGGTGGAGTCTATGATTGCAAAATTTTGGTGGGGATCTACTGAATCTAAAAGGAAGATATGGCTCAGTTGGAGCAAAATGAGTTCTGGAAAAGCAAAAGGGGGTCTGGGATTTAGGGGCTTCAGTGAGTTCAACACTTCCCTCCTTGGTAAGCAATGCTGGAGATTGATTGATGATGGAAATTCCTTAATGGCGAAGGTGTTCAAAGGTAGATACTACCCCAGATCATCTATTCTCAGAGCAACTCAGATACAGGTCTGGTCTGACAGCTGGTTACCTGAGCAGGCAAAATTCAAAATCTGTAGCCCTATTAACACTACCAGTGCTGAAGCTACTGTGGCAGATCTAATTGATGATGTCTCTAAGCAATGGAGGAGGGCCCTCATCTTCAATTGTTTTTCTCTGTTTGAAGCTCAACAGATAGTCAAGATTCCAATTTCTTGGAGATTCCCTGAGGATAAGGGATGGCAAATACTCAGTCAAATCTGCTTATCACATGTTGAAAGAGAACAACTCCAGAAATATCCCTGAAGCTTCAAATCCTGCTAGCAAGGATCTATGGAAAGCAATTTGGAAAGCTGACATCCCTAATTGTGTTAAAAATTTCCTATGGAGATTGGTAAAAGACATACTCCCAACTCGAAGCAGTTTAGAGAGAAAAGGTGTGCCTCTTGATGCTACATGCCCTATATGCTGCCTTGAGAAAGAGAGTTCGAACCATCTCTTCATGCACTGCCATTTGACTCAATTGCTTTGGTTTTCCTCCCCTCTTGGCATCAGACCCCCCCCCCCCCCCCCCATGACAGTGATATTAATGATTGGCCGCTTAAATGGCTGAATATGAATGATTCCTATGCACAGGTGGTGGTCAATTGCTGTTTGGGTGTTTCTGTTGATACTTCTATTGATCCCATTGTTTTAGATTGTAAACATTTATTAGATCAATTACCTAGAAGTAGGATCTCTTTTGCTAGGAGGCAGTGTAACCAAGCAGCTCAGGCCTTAGTTAGTATGTCTTCCCTCAATTAATATATGAGATGTTTTCTTGTCAAAAAAAAAAACTACTAGGCTATACTCCATCTGAGTAACCAGGTCACATCACCTCTCTAATACATTACCATAGTTTATGCTTTTATTTGTTAGCTATTTACCATTTAACAATCAATAACGTATGTTTCAAAAAATGTTTCTGTTTTAGATCATGTTTTGCTGGCATGATCTACAATACCTATGGAAATGGTAGTTTTTCATAAATTTTTGAATAAATGAATGATTGAATCTTTTTTTTGACGTGATGATTGAAGTTGTACACACCACTATTTGTTCAAGTATAGCATTCTAAATAAAACTAGTTAGTATTTTAATAGGAACAAAAGTTTAGTTTTATAGTAAAGTATGATATTCCCTATTTGTAATTTTATAATTTATATTTAGTATTGTTATGCTAATTTATTATTTTTGTTATCTATTTAATCAAAATTTAAGTTTGAGTATAAATTTACGTTGAGATCCATTATGGTAATTTCACACCCCAAAAGCAGTTTTGATCCAACTCATCTAAAAGAATTGTTAAAAATCAATTTTCCCATAAATAATAATATATCTAAACAAAAATGACGTTAGGTTCAATGCAAAACCAAACACACACTTAGTAACAACCATGGATTGGTCCAAGTGACAACTGGACTTGGATCCCACCCCTAAGTCTCGAGTTCGAATCTTGGGTTTGGCAAAAACTCCCAAGACATGGTAACAAAAAAACACACACACTTAGTTGACTTTGGAACTGGTTTTCTATAACATGACTCCACACATCGATCACCACCGTCAGCTCGCCCCTCCGCCACTCTCCAGGTATTCTGACCTCCACCCTTGCGTCCTCCCCCTCACCCACCCGATCTGGCTCCTTCTCCCCTTCTGACCTGATTTCCTCTCCTCCCCCTCCCCTCCCCCTCCCCCTCCCCCTCCCCCTGAACCGCCAGACCCACTGGATCCATCTTCAAACCTCACCCTTTCCAAATCTAGTTCTCTAAACCTCACCCTTTCTTCCATGTAATCGAACCATCTCTCATTCTCTAGACCTCAAGCTAACTTATATATATAAATAAAAATAAATAACATAACAATATTTTTTGGTGCTATTTTTATATTTTATTTTTTATCAAATATTTATATTTTGTTGTAGTATGTAAAAACCAGGTACCATTTAATTTATCCTTATAGATTCAATTAAGCAAATTGGTCCACGTAAAATATTACAAAAGTCTTATAAGTTTTAGTGCCAAGATTGTGACTTATTTAGGCTAGTTTTTTTTTTTAGATAAGCAAATGATTCATTGAAAAAAACAGAGCACAATGCGTGCCCAGCCATTACAATGATAGGGGGAGGGCCTCCTCAAAACCTCTTTTGTCAAAACCCATTAGGGGAAAAAGACTCAGGTAGGAAAGTTTATTTCCGCCTTCACATCTAACCTCCTTGACTAATAGTTTGAGAACCTTAATTATAAGTTTTAGTGCCAAGATTGTGATTTATTTAGTCTTATTCTTATAAGTTTTTAGTTTACCAGTTACAAAGTTTATCCTCATTATTCTATTAATTCTTTAACCTACCTAAGGAAAGGGATAAGTCAAATATGAGAAATAATATGTCAAAATTTGAGAACCTTAATGTTTAAGAACATTCCAAACCTATTTAAGCAAAGCTTTACACCCGACATATTTCCACCCCTACATATATATAATTAATGACACACCACACCACAATTCACCTATACCATGGTATCAACATTATATTATCAATGATCCATGGATTCAATGGATGCGGATGTGTATTGAATCTGTTTCTCTCTCTGTATTTGTCAATCAGGATCGGGTAGGGCCCATCACTCCAGGGCGGGGCCTTCGGCAAGGGGATCCTCTATCTCCATACTTGTTTATCCTTTGTTCCGAAGGTCTCACGGCACTCTTGCATAATTCTCTTGCTCGTGGGGATCTCCACGGCCTGTCTATTTGTAGAGGGGCGCCAGTGATTTCTCATCTCTTGTTTGCAGATGATTGTTTTCTATTTTTCAGGGCAAATCTAGGTGAAGCCAGGCGTATTCAGGACATTCTTGAGGTGTATGAGAAGTCTTCTGGGCAGAAAATAAATTATCAGAAGTCTGAAATTTTTTTCAGTAAAAATGTGCCAGTTGATGAGAAAGATAGTCTAACTGCCCATCTTTGTGTGAATGTTTGCTTGGGTACCGGAAAGTATTTGGGTCTCCCATCTATAGTTGGAAGAAGTAAGAAAACATTATTTAAGTTCATCAAAGATCGTGTGTGGCGAAAGATAAATTCATGGAGTGGTAGAATGCTCACTAAACCCGGGAAGGAGGTAATGATCAAATCGGTTTTACAATCCATTCCTACATATTTTATGAGTCTATTTCATATTCCATCTACTTTGATTGTTGAGATTGAAAGAATGTTGAATGGTTATTGGTGGGGAGGTGGCGGCAGTCATAGTAAATGTATTCGGTGGATGTCGTGGGACAAGCTTTGTGTTCCAAAGGTGTTTGGTGGTATGGGTTTCCGGAATCTTAAGGCTTTCAATTTGGCTCTTTTGGGAAAGCGAGCTTGACGCTTACATTCTAACCCGGATCTCTTGGTCTCTCGTTTGTATAAGGCCAAGTACTTTCCCCATGGTGACATTTTGCTTGCAACAAAAAAGAGTAATGGAAGCTTTGTGTGGAATAGTATTATGGAGTCACAGAAATTGTTGAATGAAGGTGCTATGTGGAGTATTGGTAATGGTACTTGTATTCCTTTGTTTGATAATTTGTGGACTACCGCTAGGCACTCAATTCAGCCTAGGCAACTTGGCTTGTTTAATCCTATCCTCCGTGTGGATTACTTACTTGTTCATGGCCGAAAAGTTTGGAATGAAAGATTGGTGCGTTTTCTTTTAGACGATCCGTCGAGTAAGGCAGTTTTGCAAACTCCTCTTTTTCCTTCTGTGGCTTCGGATGCTTTGGGGTGGAGGTGTGAGAGGTCCGGTCTTTATTCGATGCGAAGTGCTTATAGGTTGGCTATGCAAACTGTACTTAATCATTCTCACTTACATGTAGAGGGCTGGCTGTTGGAATTTGTTGTGGAAATTAAAATTACCTCCCAAAGTCAAAAGTTTTTTATGGCGATCGGGACGTCTTTGTATTCCAACAAGGTCCGCTCTTATTCATCGTGGTATTAATGTTCCCCATTTGTGTCCTTTATGTGGTGATTTTGAGGAGACAACGCTGCACTTATTTGGGACTTGTTTCGTTGCGGTTGCGTGTTGGAGAGCTCTCGGTTTCTCAAGCACGGTAGCTGATTGTGCTGCTGGCTCTTATTCAGACAGTGGCTGGTTTTTTACTGTCTTGGAGCAGCTAACTGGCGAGGAAAGGCTTGCGTGGTGCATGACGTTGTGGAGTATTTGATCGAGCCGGAATAATTTGGTTTGGAATAATGTCCGGGACACTGTTTCTGCTATTATTATCCGCGGCAGCCAGCTTCTCTCGGACTGGTCTGCTGCGTCTTCCATGCAGGTTCGGACAGCAACTGTTGCGACAGTTCCGGTGCGTGTTAATGCAGATACGGGTTGGCAGAAACCTCCCGGGGGTTTTGTGAAATGTAATGTAGATGCGGCTTTCGATGTTGGTGGCAACAAGGTGGGCTTTGGCCTTTGTGTTCATGATGAGCATGGTGTTTTTACTGCAGCTAAACTTCAAAATTTTCAGCCGGTGATTGAAGTATACAAAGGTGAAGCTCTTGGACTATTGTTGGCTTTGGAGTGGGTTCGTGAACTTCACTACAAAGACGTTATTTTTGAGCTTGATGCCAAAGTGGTAGTAGATGATTTCAATAAGTGCTCCCCTATTGTATCTGATTATGGTTGTATTTTGCATTCTTGTAGGGAGACTTTTGGTTTTTTTAGTATCAACTCTCAGGTGGAGTTCTCTAGGAGAGAAACTAACAAGGTGACTCACACTCTAGCAGGGGTAGCCTTGTTATTAGTTTCTTCTCAAACTTTATTTGATATTCCGGCATGTATCTCACCTCTTATTTTTAATGAAATGAAGTAGACCATTTTGTCAAAAAAAAAAACATTATATTATCAGAAAGATTAAACTTGGTCTGTTCTGTTCTGTTTGTCATGAAATGTTAGGCTATCCGACACTTTCGTTGGAGCTAAAAACATTGCACAATCATCTAGCAATGACTTCTGATGAAAAGTTTAATCTCTAATTCCAGCTGAAGCTACATGAAATCATAGCCACATAAATGGCAAAGCCATGACCAAGTCACATACAAGTGTCTCTTTCCATGCAACACTCTTTAGTAGTTCTTATAGCTCTCACTGACCGTTTCCTTAGCCGTTTATTCTGGTATTTAAAGAACAAACTAGAATAGCTCTCATTGTTTTCCCTGACTTTTAATATACAACATTAAAATTCAAGAAACACACAAAAGTCTCTTCTGTTTCTTTTCAGTTAATACTTAATAATGGCAATCTATAGAATTGCAATTGGTTCTCCTGGAGAGGCTGGTCAACCTGATGCAATTAGAGCTGCATTTTCTGAGTTCTTTTCCATGCTCATTTTTGTTTTTGCTGGTCAAGGATCTGGCATGGCTTATAGTAAGCACTCTACTTATTTATCTTCACTCAAAAATGTGTTTTAGAAGCTTATCCAACTCTCATATAAAATTAAATTTTTGAGCAGAAATTGAAATTTTCAAACCATGGTTCAAGAGTTTTTTCACCCATCAATTTTGAATTTGGATTAGGTGCAGGTGGAATTTGTGTGCAGTCGTCAGATTAAAATCAGACCGTCCATATTTTATGAACTGTTTTGGATTTTTGTTTAATATAAAATTTCGAATTTGAAATCTAGATCGTCCTATCAACATCGGACAATCCTAAACTTGTTGACCGCACAGTCCAAATGCACACAAACCTAATCCATCAATTTTAATGTTGTTTTACGCCTAGCCTAGTATGGTTTTAAGAAAGATTTGCAATCGCAATCTAGGACGCAACATCCTGATTTTTTTATGTCTTTGCGACTTTAATTGAGGTCGCATCAGGCATTTGACTGCAATTTTTTACAACATTAAAGATCGCGACAAGACAATTCAGACATTGTTAGAATTTTAGGATGGTGGTTAAATGACTAACTGTTTGTTAATTTTGGCAGACAAACTAACCAACAATGGACCTGCAACACCTGCTGGTCTAGTAGCTGCATCATTATCTCATGCATTTGCTCTTATTGTGGCTGTTTCTGTTGGAGCAAACATTTCTGGTGGTCATGTTAACCCTGCAGTCACATTTGGTGCATTCATAGGAGGAAACATAACCCTCTTGAGAAGTATTTTGTATTGGATTGCACAACTGCTTGGCTCAGTTGTTGCATGTATTCTTCTCAAGTCAGCTACCGGTGGAATGGTAACACCATTAATCTCCACCTCTAAATACTATTACTCATATTCACTATAGCACCGACACTCTGGTGTCTGACAAGTATCGTGTCGGACATTGATACCGACACCGACACTTCAATTAATTGTATTTTTCAAATTAAAACCAGTGTCTGCATGCGCGTGTCTGTGTCGTGTTCGGTGATGGTAACTATTTTTTAAAAATTTTATATTGCAGGAGACATCAGCATTTGCTCTATCATCTGGTGTATCAGTTTGGAATGCACTTATTTTTGAAATTGTGATGACATTTGGGTTAGTATATACAGTTTATGCCACAGCAGTGGATCCAAAGAAAGGGAATATTGGAATTGTTGCACCAATTGCAATTGGTTTTATTGTGGGTGCTAATATCTTAGCTGGTGGAGCTTTTGATGGTGCATCTATGAACCCAGCTGTGTCTTTTGGCCCAGCTGTGGTTAGTTGGTCATGGACTCATCATTGGGTCTATTGGGTTGGCCCATTCGTTGGTGCAGCAATTGCTGCCATTATCTATGATAATATTTTCATTGGTGATGATGGTCATGAACCCATCTCAAGCAGTGATTTTTAGATTATTATTTTTTATTGTTAATTTATGCTTGTTCTCTCCATATTTAGGAGGAGTGAATAAACTGTTGAGGATTTCAACTCCTTTCATTGATGGTTTGGAATTGAAAAGATTTTGAGTGCTTAATATTTTTGTTGTAGAAATTAAGATTTGCCTTTCTTTGATGTAATAGGGATGAACAAGGAAATTTCTAGATGGATTCTTATTTATGAAACAAATGAATACGTCCTTTATTTTATCATCAATATTTTCCTTATAATTTCTTATAGTATTTCCATTATAAGTCTACATACTAGATATACTCTCTGTCAAAAGATGGGATAGAGTGAATGCTTACATGAATGAAATCTACTCTAAATATTAGGCATTCATTTTAGCATTTTGGCAAAGTCGACTACTTCATTTACCGTAACACCCCACTATTTCTAACTTGTAGAAATACCAAAATACACAATATGACATGCATCAGAGTTGACTTGTATACTTGGAATATTAAACACAACTAAAAACTTCGATATATAATTATCAAATGGTTCCATGAACCTCATTAAACTTAACATAAAGTACTTAAGTCTCATGACTTAAAACTTATACAACCTAGTGTTCAATATCCAAAACATAAGTAGCGGAAACGATTTACAACTGTTAGCGAATAATAGTTATACAATCGAAACTACAAAGACAACAAAGGGAAAATGGCATAGTCATAAAACTAATTCTTCAGTAACAGCTCCATAAAGCACACTGTCTAGCCGTGCTTCTTCGCATTTGCCTTTCCCTAGTTCTCTGTAAAAACCACAATAATAAAGGGTGAGATAACATTATCTCAGTGAGTCCCATCGAGACCCCTTACTAACACTAACGGTTCGTTATACTTGACTTTTGAACTCGTAGCCCTAATAAGTGACTACGTGAAAATCTTATTCTTTCGTAGCCCGATTCTGAATGGCTACGTGCTTTATCTTTTACTTAGCATAAAATTATGCTCTATTATCCGTAGCCCAATTCTGGATGACTACGTACAATCCTTTTTCTTTAACTTAGCACAACACCTCAAGCCACTTTCTTTATTTGTCTATGGCCTTTGGTGAACCCAATCCACTAACCACTAATTAGCAGGCAAACCTCATGGGGCCTAGGTTTTGGGGCTCATGACTTCCCCTCCCCTAGTATGCTAATCTTTGGGGTCGTCACCCTTGATATACATATATAGTTATATGTATGCCATCTTTCTTTTCTTTAAGGAGTTAACTTGACTTGTGTGAACATAATGTCCCATTAATAAAATCTTAAACTTAGCTTTGATGAACTTATAGTCCATCTCATTATTGTGCCTTAGGGTTTTCCTCTCACGTCATTGCTAAAACAATGTTTTAACCAATTCATCTTACCTTACTTATAACTTAGGGAATTCTCCCCACTTCAACCTAAACATAGGGAATTTCAATGAACTATGGTTGTTTTATCATTTAATAGGATTGGGGAAAGGATTAGAACGCAATTGGAACCGTTCGGATTGGCCTAAGACGTGTTTTGAAATTGGGTAACAGAAACCTATGCACGGTCCGTGCTTAAGAGGCGCACGACCCGTGCGTGCTTATAAAATTTGTAAACACGAATACGAAGAGCACGCACGGTCCGTGCCCTAGGGGCGCATGGTCCGTGCTATGTCTTTAAATTTTTACAGGCATCCTGCGAACAGGAGGCACGGTCCGCGCCATTGGGGCGCACGACCCGTGCGTGTTCATCAGTAGCCCAAAACTGTGCTTTTTCCTAAAAACTTGGCCGTTCCGATCGTTCCAAAACCCGTTCCGATTAATTCCCGAACATCAAAACACATAATTTCAGAGTAACAACAAGTACAAACATCATCACAACATTCAACAATTCATTCACATTCATTCACAATCTCACCGAAACGTAATTTTCGCAAAATAACGGTTTTTGACTCGAAACGCACAAACTGAAAACAGAATTAGAACATGCAACCCATATTTCGAAATTAAAATCCCTAAGTGAGTATAGAACTCACCTGTTGCGATGACAATCGCAAACAACAACAGCAAATGACGAAATGTAGGCTCAACCACACCAAAACTACCCAATAGCTAGCCCAATTCAGAAACAACTTCCTATACTCTCTCCAAGACAGACTCTAATTCGAAATGTGGCTCCTCAACTGAAACGTTATACCTCAAATCACTCCTAGAGCACTACTAGAACCACATGCAAGCTAGGAGTTCAACTTTCTCCAAAATGGAGCTTGGGTTCGAAAATGGTGTTTTAAGAAGGGTGGAGAAGTAGGTGATGAAACTAGTATCAGTAGGTAGAGGAGAAGAAATGGAAGTGGATGGTGAAGAAAAACTGGACATGCATCAAGGTTTGGGGTTTTTCTCGTCTCTTCTTCTCTCCCTCACTCTCGCACTCTCTCCTCTCTCAAGCCTCACTAATTTCTGTTTTTCCTGCAACTTGAAGTGTGTTGTTGTTGTTGTTGAGTGTTAGTGATGTTTTTGTGTGAGTGAGTAAGTGGATGGGTCAGCTGAGGGTGAGGTGGAAAAATAGGTGTGAAATGATCGTTTCGTCCTTGCTCTTAATTACCCACTTAAACTTATTTCTAAACAATTACTTAACCAACGGTTTCTTGTTATAAACTTAATTAAACAAACAACACCTCATTAATTCATTCAATCTATGACCATCATCTCATAATTAATAATTTATGCAAATTAATTAATTAATTATGACCTCTTGCCAATTTCAAAATTAGCTAAATTGGGGATGTTACATTTACCACCATCGCCACCCCATTCATCAACATCATTCCGTTAATTAAAGCAAACTGACATGATGAAATAACTGAGTCAATTATCTTTCCCAATGTAGCCACCAACAACTTTGCCACCTGTTTGTAAAGGCACTCAAGTAAGGAAATAGGCACGCACTCCCCGGGCGAGAAAGGGCGCTCAAAGAATCAATATCGAAAAATACGATGAGAAGTAATTTGGTATAAGGCCGCGTTCGCATGAAACTGTTGGAACATTATTTTTACTTACGCTTTTGACAACTCCTAGAAATATTTAACAAAAGAGAAGTTAAATCCACTCCGGTCCAAAGTCTTATTCTCTTAAGAATAAGTCCAACCTCCTCGTTCTCAGACATGGAGAACAAAGTCGATGGGAAAGGGAGGCAAATGTAGATAAGAGTGAAAATAGGATACCATCCAGACGCAATGCACATCTCAAAAATGGCGTAAGAAATGTTGTCTCACTTCTTCCCTAATGTTATTAGGTCCCTCCACCTACCTACCACAAAGACGCAGGGCTGATATCTTATTCAGTTTTTCCTTTACTTTAAGATAAGAGTGGAAGTACTCGAGTTCGCGTCTCCTCCTTGAGCCACTTACTCCTAAAGCCTCTAGAAAATTTTTGCTATCTTTACCTTTAATTAGGAGAAGTGTTGGGTATGGGTCATATGCAGTATCAATGGGGTTGGAGCAAACGTAGGCAAAAATTGGCCGAACTGCGTGTCCAATATCGTGTCTTCTTTTTGTTTTCATTTCTATTATTCCTTCTTTTACTAGTTGCTATTCTAACAAGAGGCCAAAAAAGGTCTAGAAAGGTCTTCTTCCTTTGGCCCACCTCCTCAAAATAGACCCCACTTTCTCATACATCGGATCTCCCAACCTAATCTCCTCCACTATGAGTTAAATCTTCTCATCTAGATTTCTGTACACCTCCTTATTCCATATCTTAGTATCCTCCTTTGAAAACATTAAGTTTTTTTTAAACACAAACCCCGTCCAACTAGATAAGAAAGTCGTCGCCAACTCTTAGTCACTATGTTTCAAAAATGTCCATGTTATAACCGATGATTATCAAACTTATATGGTTTTGGTCCCACTAGTGGGAGGGTGAGTATCCTCTCTATTTACTAGATGGTTCCAATAAAAAAGAGATAGACACATATATTAAAATAATATTATTTTGATATACTTGTCTATATCTCTCTTAATGGAAGTGTCCTACTTAAAGAGGATTTTCACTCTGAATTACTGAAATGCCATAATTAAAAGTTTAGTAATATCACATGATACGATTCTTATTTTGAAAGGGTCACATGATAGGATAGAATTGACAAATTTAATTAAAAGAGGACAGTATATCAAGACTCTTAAATATTGATAAAAAATTGATTGATATTGGTCAATATATGCATTAATTTGTCTTTCCACACAAACCACATGGTAATTAATGATCAACAAGATATGTATTCGATCGACAATGCACATGCCACATGGTAATCCATTAAGATGAGACTCTCATCTCATGGTATTTGCAATCCCCAAGTTTTTCAATTAGTTATTTTACTTTCTTAAGGATGACCCTCTCTTAAGGTATACATAACATTTTTAGCAAAGTATGTAGGTGTGCCGTCACTATTAGCTATACATCACCCAACCTACACACTCAAAACTCATGACCATCAATTCAGCCATTAAAATGTAAATATGAATTGCATTCTATAAGAAAGCAATTCCAAAACGAGTACGAAATGCTCAAAGTTTAGCAAACTTGTCACTAGGGTGGGAATAGGCCAAGCCGCCTAACAGGGGTCTACGACAAGCCCAGGCCGGGCCAGACTACTTTTTAAATAGATAAGGCCAAGACATTTTTAAAAGCCTATTTAGCTAAATAGGTCAGACCATAGACTATCAGAAAAGCCTTTTAGGCCTATCAGGCCGACCTATTTAAATAAATATAACTAATATTTTCAATTACTAATATTATTTTATATTGAATTTGGTACTTTGTGTTAAGTCATAATTTTGCTACATCAATTTTTGACATAGTTGAATTTATTATTATAAAATAGAATTTAAATAGGTTGTCGTATAAAGATATTTCCCTAAAAGGCTTTGTTAGATCTCAATTAAAACTTAATTTCATTGACCTATTAGCTTGTTAGTCTATTTACATAGGCTTACACCATCGAAATGTTGTAGGCCTTCTTAAAAAAATAGTCAAATAGACTTTTAAACAGGCTTTCAGGCCTTGTCAGACTTTCAGAAAGGCCAGCCCAGACCTCAAAAATGGGCCTACGACAGGCCACAGGCCAGGCTCAGGCCTAATATTTTCATCATAGGCCAGGCCCAAGTTATGCAAAGCCCAGCTCGGTTCGGTCTATTCCTGCCCTTACTTGTCACTATACCTTTCGTTACCCTTTTCCTCAATGTTTCAACTTTTACTAGGTCACTAATAAGCTTTTCTTGAGAATAAAAAAAAGGTCTTTTGGTCAAATACCTCTTTGGGAAGATAAGGAAAAATGTTACCATAGTCTTTCATCTCTAGCTACAAGCTTTGCGTTGATTGTAATCAAATATTAACAAATGCTTGTGACCAATTGAAATGTGTCTAGGTAAATTATTAAGTCATGACTCTTTTACTAAGTTGACCAATTTTGCCAATTTCACAAGCTACTTATTTAAAAGGCTTAATAATTCCTTGTAACAAAACACAAAAAATAAAAGCAGGTAATTCCACTTTTATATATGTTATTATCCACTCAAGTGTTCTTGTATTATTCATGGATCAATTGATCCTTATATAATTTGATCACTCTCGGTTTTAAAGTTTGCACTCACGTTTCTAAATTTAGCTTACTATAAGACTGTTGTATTATATCACACAATTTATATAACAGTTGTCTAATGACTAAGGGAAAGATGTATTCAATAACGTCGATAGTGAACTCGTTATTTACGATTTTAAAACATAAAATCATGTAAAAGACAATTATGTTGTGTGTAATTTATTTGATTAAATATATTAAATTTTTAGTTTTATAATATTTTTAATGATGGGTGATTTTAAAAAGATTTGCACCACTGACCAATGTTCTAGATCTGCCACTAAATATAATCCAGTGTTTTAAAAACTGAACTAATCAAACGGTTCAACCGGTTAAACCGTGACCCGACACTATATCTGGTTCAGTCATTTGAGCGGTTGGCCAACGGTTCCATCCGAGTTTGAGCGGTTTATAGATAGAGGTTGAACCATGACTCATGTATGTTAATACCGATGGTAAGTATCGCAATCATGTTATTGTGGTCCCTACTTTTTCAATTGTGCGAAATGGGTACCTAATTTTCCCTACAAATGAAGGGGTCTAACATTGATATCCAGTTTGCGTGTCCGAGTTTACAGGTGGTACTTGTTACTCCGTCTAGACAGAAACAAAAAAGGATTACCCCTCTTTTAAAGCCACTAAAATGCACTTCGGTTAATGCTCAATTGTTAAACATTTGACCATAAATTATGTACTAGTACTAGCCATGAAGACGTGTTGATAATGAAAGTGGTTTCAATTTCAACTTTCAAATAGCATTTAATAGCCTCCAACTCTTATTTACTACACTTTCTTTTAAAGTTACCAATATAGATGTCATTCCATGGGAGAAAACACTACAAAGGATTTGTTTAGCTATTTACCAAAAGAAATTCTTGGTCGCATAATCTCTTTTCTCCCAAATGAATCTTCAATGGAAACCATCCTCATTTCAACAAGGTGGAGAGACTTATGGAATGAAGCTATTATAAGACATGGAGCATCACAAGACATCACAAATGTTATTGCTGGATTTCTCACAAATTTTGAAGAGCTTGATCCATTGAAGCACCCAAGAAAGCTTCAACTTCACTTTCCTAAAGATAGTGTACTCTTAGCAACTATTGCAAATAATAGTAAGCTTTTACTTGATTTCTCACCTTGGAAAAAAAAGCTTATTATTGGAAATTCAAATGCAATATGAACTTCCAACTCAAGTTCAATAAGAAGCAACAAGAGATAATAAGCTCCAATTTCTTAGTCAAAAATCTCTATTTGAAATCAATAAGCTATTTGACAAGTGAAGTAGCTTCTTCTATTGTTTCAAATTTGGAACATCTTGAGAATTTGGTAATCATCGCTTGTAGTGGATTGAAATCTTTGAGTATTGACTCAAAAACTCAGCTTCAAAAGTTAACTATATTGGATTGCTTGGAGTTGAATTCTCTTCACCTTAAAAGTTGTAAACTTAAGTGTTTTGAATATCGTGGATTTCTTCCATGGATTTTTCCTGAATATCATTTCAACTTGAGTGATGCCATGCTTGATTTTAGATTAGGAGCTAGTTGCAGGAATTTCAAGACTAAGGATTTTGATGCCACTCTATTAACTATAAAGAATTCTCAAGTTCTTACACTTTGCAAATGGACTTTTGAGGTATATTTTCCCTTTATTGCATATTTTTTTTTATTTTTTTATATTGAGAAATTGTACCATGATTTGAGTCTTATTAGAATTCTCTCGGCCACTTGTTTATGTCTCTGAGTCAAAACATGTCTGAGATGTCTTATTTTGTAAAACGAAAAAACAAAGTGGTTCCATGCAACCCTCTTTTTTCTTCTTGATGTTTTTTCCTTAAGGAGAGTTTTGCATCAGAAGGTTTTAACGATGCAAAAGAAAAGCCGAAGCAAAGCATTCAAAAATATGGCTAGTAAAAAATACGACTTCGCCCACTGCAACGAATAGAACAATAAGACGAGAGGGGTATGCGACTAGACCTGCAAGCCTCTTTTTGTCTTGCAGCTTTTAGTATTTATAAAAAATGCAATGATCTATTCCACCAGCCAAGCATAGATAAAAGATATATGCGCTTCTCCTTCTTAAAAGAGCGCTCCGACCGTCAAGCGGGCAAGTGCTGGGCTTGGTAGGTTCAAGTTTTCTTTTGCTTTAAAAAAAGGTGGTCCAATGCATCCTACCCCTTTACATAGTCTACTAATTTTATGGTCTCATCTCTATTTCGATTTGGGTTGCGCGCAATAGAAAACACTCGAAGTTTATGTCGTCAGGCATTTTGGGTCGGCTTACATTCCAACTCGAACAAATTAGGTCTTAAATATGAAGTTGGAGTTTGAGCCGTCCGATCTTTGATCAAACGACCCAAAATTTTTGACTGTGTGAATTTTGACTTTTTATACAAGTATTATTTATTGATGAATTTATCAATATTGATGTATTTAACATTTTGACTATATAAGTTATTTTTCCTTGTAGGAATTAATATGGCCATCAATTTGTCCACCATATGGGAGCTTCAATTTCTACAAATTAAGAGAGTTATGGTGGATTGATAGCTACAAGGATGAAAACAGAATGGATGCATTATTCTCCTTCTTGAAATTATGTCCTTCCTTAGAGAAACTTTTTGTGACCGTACGTTTCCTACTTGAAGTATAATTAAAGTTCTTGTTTTGCTTTATTTTTTAAGCTTTTTTAATGTTTTATTTCACTAAATAATTGAGATGCAGATTGATCCTGAATGTTATTCAGCTACAAGGTCAAATTCATGGTCAATGCAAACAACTAAATGTACAGAACTTGGGCATCTAAAATTGATAAAGCTTATGGGATTTACAAATCGAAAAGATGAAATCTCATTGGCAAAATGTTTGGTTCATCTAATCAAAGGAAATCCTCCAAAGATAAACACATCAGATGGGAGTTGCTTGGATGTACAGTTTATGTTTTAATTATGATTATATATATGTATGTAGGTTAATTTAAAAAAAAACTAAGACTTATATTACATAAACAAGTCAATGTCCCCAGCATGTATCTATTTATTTGATTTTTGATTGAATTTGAGGAAAAACAAAGTCATAAAAATCATTTTGAGTATCTTCTAATAAAAATCATTTTCTTAAAATAAGTTATTTCAGTATGTTACACAAACACAAAACAACTTCTCATTTTCTTAAAAATCTCTTGTGGTGTGGTGCAATATAAAGTTGGATGTGTTAATACAATTAAAATGCAGTTGGGCTGTTCCATTCCTTTGGGCCTTGCTGAGTTTTTAATTGTGGGCTGGGTCATTTAATCAAGGGTTTTTTTTTTGTACCCCCATCAACTCTCATCTACCCCCATCAGCCCTATGAAAATACCAAAATACCCTTAAAATTTTGATAAAATTACAAAACATTTATCATTTATCACTTTCATCCGTTTGACCAGATTTTTTTTAGAGATTATCGGATTTAACCTTCAGAGATACATCCGATTTCCCATCGGACTTACGCATCGGACGTAGCTATATCCGATCCACACATCCGCTTCGTAAACAAGTGAGTCGGAATTACGTAAATCCGATTCTCCAATCGTATATACCTAAATCCGATTTCCCATCGGATATAGGTAGATCCGATTTGGTTTTTATTTTTCTAAAAATTTGTTTTTTCAGTGTCAAACAGGTATCGAGGGGAGTCTTCGTCTCGGGCATCACCAGGTGCTCCGAGTACACGCACCCGCCACAGGATTGCGGGACATGCGTCTGCCCGCCATAGGCGACAGCAGCAGTATCAGCAGGTGGAGGAGGCCCCGGACTATCAGTATGAGGAGGGCCAGCAGGGGCATCCTCTTGATGAGCATTCTATGTCCGAGGGCCATTCTATGGCTGAGCAGGAGTATTATCAGCAGCAGCAGTACCAGGAGGAGCCCTATCATCAGCCTCAGCAGCATGAGGAGCAGCATGAGGAGCAGCATGAGCTATTCACTGGACTAGGATCTCATGTCTGTTCTATTATATTGAGAGACCCGGTAAATTTTATTTATTTACGTAGCCTTTTTAGTTTAATTTTTTTACATAGCCTTATTTTTTTATTTTTTTATAATGCAGACATATGAGCGTAAATTGAAGGTTACCAACCATGGTAACAAGCTGGCTCAAAGATTGCTTGGGTTTGCCCAAAACACCCGGATGTGGGATTTTATCACGGGTTCCAGATTAGCCCCTCTTGTCTGGACCGGTCATACAAAGGTGGACCATGAGCTGCTGTCTGCTTTTATTGAGAGGTGGCACTCTGAGACATCGTCATTTCACCTACCATTTGGTGAAATGACGATTACTTTGGATGATGTCTCCTGTTTGCTGCATCTACCCATTACGGGGAACTACTTCAGAGCCCCACCTACCTCGGTCACCACTGATCAGGCCATCCACCTATTAACTGATCTACCCATTAACTGGATCCGATTGAGTTTATAAATTTCGCATCGGATTTACTCCTCAAAGGTAAATCCGCTTCGTAATTTAGTGAATCGGATGTATCTACAACGCAGGTAAATCCGCTTCGTAATTTAGTAAATCGGATTTACCTTTTGTGGGGGTACATCCGCTTTGCTAAATTACGAAGCGGATTTACCTTCTTCCAGGGTAAATCCGACTTCAAAAAACAGTTAAAACACTTAATAATTGTATTTGGTATATATGGATAGATAGTTACAAAAATGTCAATGTAAATAATAAATACAATAAATGTCAATGTAATTCGTCGGAATTATGGGTTAAGTCTACAAAAGTGGGAGGGAGAAGGGGCATCTTCAAAGCGGTAGACTGCCAAAGAGCAAAACGACCGGTATAAGGATCCAGCCATGAAGTGGTACCATTGAAGAAGTGGTAGGGAATGCAAGCTCATTAAGTTGTTTCTTGAAGACAAATCTCTCCTCAGGAGTCATACGATTATATCTCGCCCAAATCATCTCCATTTGGTAAGAAATATCACAGTCAGCCGATTTTTCCTGCGAGAATTTATCATCCATAGAATCCAAACTCAATTTTTTCCAATGGTCGTCTATAACATCCAACGGAATAGGAGTACCGGAGACATGGTACACACCTAGCTCACAAGCACAAGGAAGAAGATGTGTCTTTCTAATAATGCATCCACAGCGGGCTTTGTCATATCCAACCCCAGATGTCGATTTTGAAAACTCTTTAACAATATGATCCAAAGCATTTAAAGAGACAAGACCGCGAAGCTTTTTAAACAAAGGAGTATTGGAAGCCACTTCAATACGGTTGATGCTTCTTTGAAAAGACCCGATGACTTTATCAAATTGAATAGTAAGCATCTCATGCATAGATGTAAAAGACTTAGACAAGTCACCTCCAGAAGTCCTCAACTGTCTCTTCAAAGTCCAATGAGCTGACTCGACTCTTGAATAATAACAATAAACACGTATCAAAAAATTTTAAACTAACAAAAAAATACTAAACACGTGTCAAAAAAATTTAAACTACGATAAAAATACTAAACACGTGTCAAAAAAATTTAAACTATGATAAAATTACTAAACACGTGTCAAAAAAATTTAAACTACGATAAAAATACCTATTGGTGGTCTGATTCCCGAAGTGTGGGATCTGGTTTGTCCATGCCAAGATAAATCTTTCCTTATGCTTTGTCAACCACGTGTCATGCGCATACTTAATAAGAGCGGGCAAATCAACGCAGGAGTCCTCAAAAATCTTCAAGTGACCTGAGTACTCTGACTCGTCAAGTGAATCAATAATGTTATGCCAAAGACAGATGACGTCCTTTTGCCTATCCACATGCACCAACTCTTTAATCTTCGCTTTCACATTTTTAGTCACGTGCCAAGAACATAACAAATTTGTAGCGGAAGGAAAGACATCAACAATACCGGACATAAGACCAAGATCTCTATCAGTCAACAACACCTGAGGCTGAAGTCCGTGCAAGGCAAATAATTCTTTTAGTTGCTGCAATGCCCAAGTAAAATGAATTCCAAGCTCGTGTGAAATATAGGCAAAAGCAACCGAGAAAGTTAACTCCGTTGAAGTGACACCTACAATCTCCAATAGAGGTAGATTGTATTTGTTGGTCTTGTAGGTGGTGTCAAGAATAAGAACCTTTGGAAACAACCGGAATAACTTAATAGAAGTGGGATGCGCCCACATGATGTCACTGACCACATCGGAACCCTCAAATTTTCTGCTCCAACATAAATAATTTTGCGTCTCAATCAATCTCAAAAGCTCTTGAATGTCCGTTCTAGGACCCCTCTTAGAAGACCTATAGGCGTAACACTGCCTATATATTTGAGGAAGAGAAGTGACGTTGTCCGGATAATGGTTCTTCAAAGCAGTAAGACAATCTTTCGGGGCAACATTCAAATCAGTGTGCTCATTAACAATAGCTTTCTGCGGCTTAGTTAAACGACCAAAAGCTGTCGACCCAACCGGGGTAGTAAGCAACTGATGTGTGTGAAGACCACACCTAACACTAACACGCCAACCCCCATGACGTTTTGTACAAGTAGCTCTCAATGTAAACGGACAGCTTCTTCTTTTAGACCCGAAAACTCTAGAATCATTAGACCAATTCCCTTGCTTCTCACAACCAAATATAATCTTATCTCTAGAACCCCTTTTACCTCCAGCTTTGTCAGATCTTACGATGATAACCACAACTCCAATACGCCTCCCAACTGCGTTAGCCCACTCTTCAACATCCTGGCGTGTAGAAAAAATCTACAAAATAGAAGAAATAGATAAATGGGGGTACTTAATTAATTAAATATCTACCAAACTTTAATTAAGAAAATTGCTTTCAAAAATATACCCTCTCTGTCCAGAATGCCTCTGTAGTGTCTACCACAAAAGGAACGATCTGCGACTCTGTATTCACAATACCTGTTTGAAAATAGAACAACAGTTATAAAGTATATATTTAAAAATAAAAATACAAAGCGGATTTAGGTGACTTCAAAGGTAAATCCGTTTTCTAATTTTTACAAATCGGATATAGCTTCATCCAGGTATATCCGATTTCTTAAACAATAAAGGCGGATTTAGCTAAATCCGATTTCGCATCGGATTTAGCTAAATCCGATTTGTAAATATTTTGCCTCAGAATTAAATCGTATTTAAAGCTAATCGGATTTACCTTCCATTTAGGTAAATCCGATTTCCAGATTAAGTGGTCCCCCACCAGAGAATCTTCCAAAAGTCAATTTTTGTAATTTATGTCAGGGGTATTTTTGGAATAACGTTTTTGGGTGGGGGTACATGGAAGCTGATGGGGGTATAAAAAAAAAACCCTTTAATCAATCAACAGAAGCTGCGTTTCCAACTTTCATTCTTCGCGTCCTTTTCTTCTTTATAATCGCGCGTTCCAGAAACGAAACATGAAAAAGAAGAGAACGACGCATTTCATCGTGGAGCGAGAGTTGCATTCACAGTGAGGAGTGGTAGAGAGAATTGTGAGAGAGTGAAGATTCATCTTTGTAAATTCACTGTTTCCTTTCTTCTCTTCTGCGTCTTGTTCATGTTCTATCGCGAAGGATCAGAATCGGTTCCGAGAAAGAGGAACTGATTTCAGTGTTTGTAATCAACATTCATTCATAGTGGATATATTTTGCTCGGATTGAGACCCCCAGATGTAGGAGAAATCCGAACTGGGTTAACAAATTCTTGTTGTTCTTCCTCTCCTCCATTTCTCTGTTTTCGTTTTTCGGTTCCATTTCTTTAATTTTTTCAGTTTCGCAATTTCAATTCTGTTTTACGTTATTCGTTAATTGTGTTTTTCGATTCTATTTGCGTTTTCAAATTCTCTGGAATTGGCTGCTGGTTCTTTGTTGATTATTGTTTCAGGAACAACATCTCTAAAAGAAATAATCTCTAAATTATTTAACAAAAAAATCACTTATTTTTTAATCTGTACTAAACGGCCCAAAGAATCCACTAAAAGAAAAGGAGGTAAGAGAAATAATGATAACAAATACGGAGAAGAATATTAGTTTTCGTTAGATAGGTGAGGAGAGGAGTGGGAAAACTATTTTGGGAGGTGCCATTAATTATAAAAGCCCTAAATTGTATCCTTTTTTTCTCAACTCCTAAAATGCATATGTTAAAGTCATAATTAGAACAACAAAAATATTGTCCAAACTTAACCCGGGCTGATTCGCAACAAATTGGATTGGGTCTTTTTTTTT